>JAVTVY010050198.1:0-226394 GCA_036873755.1 Hanleya hanleyi | reverse complement strand
AACGATAATTGGAAACGGCGCCTAAGAGCGAAGGCAAATTGAATAGGGAAAGGGGAAAAACCAAGCAAGTATTTTTTAGGTTTAGAACGGAGAAATTGTATAAACAAGACGATTTCAAAGATAGAAAATAAAAATGGTAATATACTGGAAAAACAGAAAGATATATTAGAAGAAACAACATATTTTTTATAAGAAATTGTGCACTAAACAGGAAACTAGTACTGTAGATGTAGAAGACCTCTTACGAGAGTCACAAACATGCAAACTTAATAATAACCAATCTGAAGATATGGAAGGGCTGTTTACTCAGCCAGAGCTACTGGATGCATAAACACATTTGGAAAATGAAAAAAGTCCGGGACCAGATGGATATACGGCCGAATTTTATAAATTTTTCTGGATAGATATTGGACAGTATTTATTAAAATCTTTAAATTATGCCTATGCATCCGGGGAACTGTCTAGCCCACAAAAACAAGGGGTCATCATATGTTTACCAAAAGAAGGGAAGCCAAAACATCTACTAAAAAATTGGAGACCCATATCTCTATTAAATGTTTCATATAAGATAGGATCAACTGCTATAGCCTCTAGGATTAAGAAGAATTTACCCTATATAATTAATGAAGATCAGAAAGGATTTATGACGGGAAGGTTTATGGGAGAGTCTACCAGGTTAGTTTACGATATTATGCAGTACACTGAAGACTATCAAGTGCCTGGAATGCTCCTTCTAATAGACTTTGAGAAGGCCTTTGATTCGGTTGATTGGGCTTACATATGGAAGGCTTTAGAATATTTTAACTTTGGACCCTCAATACAAAGATGGATTCAAGTATTCTATAACAACATTCAGTCCTGTGTATTAGTGAATGGCTTTGCGTCACGTTTCTTTGAAATATCTAGAGGTTGCCGCCAGGGAGACCCCCTTTCCCCATACATATTTCTCATTTGTGCAGAAGTTCTAGCCTCTATGATTAGAATGAATACCAATGTTAAAGGCATACATATTAATAACATAGAATACAAGTTAACACAATATGCAGATGACACAACAATTATCCTCGATGGCTCGGAAAAAAGTTTGAACTGCTGTCTGAAAGTACTGGAACTTTACGCTCGCTTTTCTGGTTTGAAAATTAATATCGACAAACAAGGATAATTTGGATTGGTAGCAAAAGACAATCGGATTTCCAGTACAATATTAGATGGCATCTTGACTGGTCTCGGGGTCCCTTTACCCTTCTTGGTCTCCAGTTTACTTTGAATCTGGCTGAAATGGTAGAACGAAACTATAAAGATAAGTTAAAATCTATAGAAAATATGATGAAACTTTGGTCCAAAAGAAACTTAACACCTCTAGGTAGAATTGTAATTCTTAAGTCTTTAATGCTTGCAAAATTGAATCACCTATTCTCATCTCTTCCGGATCCCCAAGATAAAACAATAGAGGACTTGCAAAAGCAATGTTTTGCCTTTGTGTGGAGTGCGAAATCAGACAAAATAGCCAGGAAAAGTGCCGTTAAGAAAGCGTGTGATGGTGAAATGAACATACCGTTGATAAAAGAATTCATGCAGGCCCAAAAATTGTCGTGGTTGCGGCGTATATTACAACCTAATGAGAAATGGATCAACCTCTTTTTGATGAAAGTTCCTAAAATATACAATATCCTAGAAATGGGTTCAATTACTGTGATAAACATCATATTACCTCTAGTTAAAAATCAGTTTTGGCGAGATGTCCTGAAAGCCTGGACCGCTCTGCAACAAAAAATTGTCTACAAAGAAATTCCGGAAGAGGCGTTTAGAAAAGAGATCATATGGAATAACGACTTGTTTAAAATAGCAAATAGTCCCTTCATGTACAAGCACTGGTTGCATAAAGGCATTAAATTCGTAAATGACTTTATCAATTCAAGAGGTCAAGATATGAAGTATGAAGAGTTTAATGCAATGTATAATACTGATATTAACTTTCTTGAATTTCAAGGTGTTATTGAGGCGGTGAAAAATGCTTCTTTAAAATTCGATATTAAAGGTTTCAACAAACCTCTGCTGCTTCCATTCATACCACCACATATTTTTCCGTTAGTAAGAAATGTTAAGGGCTGTAAACTCTATTATGAAATTCTTACTAATAGTAGATTTGAAAAATCCAAAGCGAATATAAACTGGGAGACATGCATAGGGCAGGTATATAGTGAAAAAGAATGGAAGACATTTAACCTAATTGTAGTTAAGGGCACCATGAACGATACCACTTTAAGATGGTTCCAATATAGAGTAGTTAATGGCATTCTGACTACAAATATATTCGCAAATAAACTGCACCCAGACGTTAGTTCTTTATGCACTTTTTGCAAACAGGAGAAAGAGACGGTTTCGCATTTACTTTGGAGTTGTGAGGAAGTTAGGTTAATTTGGCAGCAAATAGAAGAGTGGTTATTAGGATAAAGGCAAACATTCACGTCGATTTCAATGAAAGCAAGGTTTTGTTAGGATTGAGTGGTAAAAGAAATAATATTTTGAACTATATCATAATAGCAATAAAATAAAGCAATAGCAATAAACAAAAAGTAAGACAGGAGAGGCCAAACATAGTTTATATTAAGACAGAACTACACAAATTATATTCAATGAATAAGTACAACTGCTACATAAAAGGGGATCAGGAGCGCTTCAACCATTTATGGTCATCCTGTCACCTCTTATTTAGAGAGGACCTCTACACAGCGGCTGAATGATGCACATCTTTTGTTATTAACGTTGATGTAAGTGATAATGATTACGGAATTTTGGGAGATTGGTATGGTGCTGATGAGAATGCCCTAATCAACATTCTGAAATGTAACGTGTGGATCACATTGTATGATAACAGAGGTAAAGGCTGCTTCTTAAGACGCGATCGGCAAGGGTAACACTGGTATATTTACATGCTTATTATTTTGTATATATTGTACATGTGTAGGCCTATATAAAAAGAATAAAAATTTGTCAATTATAAAAAAAATAATACAATAATGTTCCTATCTATAGATCTTACTGCAACTGGTCGTGTCGGCTCAGATTTATTTGCAGTGAAAATTCACTTCTTTCAAATTGGAGCGACATTCAGGAGGTGGGAAAAATTGACGACGTCTGCTGACTAAAAAGCAACCATATGACTACAAGAAAGCATCCTTCGGCACCTCGGCAAAGACTAGATAAGCTACATCTCAGTATCCTCAGATATAATATCACGGGGGTATTATATCCGACATCAGCGCTATCTAAATCGTGTGCGAATTTCGAACATTTGTTAACCAATCAGTTGGCTAGCTTGGTCAAACAACTGCAAACTCATGCCCCCAATAATTTAACAGATTGGAGCGATATGCAAGAGGTGGGAAAAATTGACGACGTCTGGTGACTAAAAAGCAATCATATGACTCTACAGGGAAGTATTCGTCGACACCCAACATTCAGACTCAAAAATACGGTGGATTCTGGGACGTAGCCTTAGTATCTCAGCCGCGCTTTTATTGCACCTTTTCATGTGGAGACTATGAAGCATCCACACGGCCCCTAGCACCGGCTTAAATGAAATTAGATACGCTAGCTCGGGAGAAGGGATGACAGATCAGCTCAAACAACTCATCTGATGTTAATGGACGTCTGATGGAGTAAACGCCTTAACATGGGGTAACCTGGTAAATGCAAGAAATCCAGAAAAACTAACCTGTAATGTCCGACGTCGTACGGTTTAAATTTCCCACCGAAACAATAAACCTACATATATTTGTCAAGTGACATGTACAGAGGGCGGGCCTCGGGGACTAACAGTCCACCAGCAGCAGAGGCGCACGTGAACCAATATAGCAAACATTATAGGGAAACAGTATCCAAATGAGGCATCATTTCCAGACGGTGTCCGTGGTAAACGTAAACCTCAAAGTGTTCACTCCCGCCGACAAGTCTGGCTTTGTCAGGCGGTAGAAATATGGGTTCTCGTAGAATATCGGCGAACATTTCGCACAAATGTTTCATAGCGTTACCTCTAGATGGCATTCCCATAATTTACCAACATGGTATACCTACCTGTAGATTGAGATAAGATGACATAGGAAGACATAGGGTAAAAAACTAAGACACGTTTTTATTAGTATAGAACAAGCATGTCAACTTTCTTAGTTCCGAGAAGAACAGTTTCCGAGAAATAAACCTATGGGGAGTTTCGTCCCATTGAACTTGACTGATTGTGTGAAGTACCAGTACAATGATTACTTGTGAAGTACCGGTACAATAATTTAGATGATTTAACTATTATGTCCTACCTCAAAACTTGCGTAGACCTGCACTATAAAACATTAGATGTCAGCATGATAAGAGATTTTGACTATAGTTTAATTAACCAGTACTGATCCTTATAAAATGTCAAGAATTTCTCTGACAAGAATTTAACATAAAACATTATGGCCTTTGGGTCAATTATCAATTATCAAACAGATAGGTTGAAAAACTTAGCCGCATTTTTATTAGTATAGAACAAGCCTGTCAGATTACATATTTCCCAGAACAGCAGTTTCCGAGAAATAAACGATTTGTTCTTGTAAACCAGGAGATAACAAACAAGGGAGACGGAGAGAAACAGATTATCGGTTACTAGCTGAGGGTGATATCTCCCGCCTTGCCCATGTCTGCCTGATATACATGTAACTGATATAGGCTTCAGTTCCGACATTCAATATTCAGACTTACTTCACACAAGAATGCCTGTGTCAATAAAAGATGCTTTTAAGGTAGACATTTCGCACCAGTTCCAAACAGACATAAAGTGAAACACAAAGTATATAGAAACGGTCAGCAGTTTTTTATAATGCCAGAAAGATCTCATGAAAGCTATGTTCGCAAAATTACTGACCAGTATTCCACTCTGATTGCGTCTTTCATTCGAATACTATGGAGATATAAACACAATGAAGTTTGACACAACGTCAAGCTATTCCAGAAAATGAAAGACAATCCAAGATGGCAGCTTTGATGACGTCAGAGTGAGGTAATTCAAAAAGGGCATTTTTTTTGTCGATATTTCCTATTTTTTTAATTTATATAATTATATAAAAACTGCACGATAAATTAGTAAATAAGAATCTGATGTGAAATAGAAAAAAATTGCCAAATCTTTCTCGCAGAAAAGTAAGAATTTTGAAGAAAAATAAGAAATATGCATGACCTGTTTCCATGTCTGTCGAGAGATAAATGCTAATAGGTGTAGTCACTGTTTGGGGATTGGGGTCAGAAAAGAGACGTGTGGGTGTTGTGCATTGCCAGAGTCCGGTATTTGTATTAAAAATGTATATTGCTATTCGTTATAGCGTTATCACCTTTTTATCGGCAGTCCCTGTTGTAAATCATATTTCACGACCCGACGAGACTATTATTTGTTTATTCGAACTAGTTAAAAATCTCCTGACTTTACATTATCATTTCATATATACGATATTTAACCACAAATTACAAAAATGTACGTCCAAGAAATATATAAAAGATGTAAATAGATAAAGCAATTCAACTGAATTAAAAAAAAAGTTTTCTCCTGTTGATCCGTTGATTGCTTTATTTTATTTTTATTTATTTCAAGAATAAAAACACATATATCCACGTATAGACTCATATCTAGCCATATACATGAACATACAACAAACACACATATATACATAGATTTGTAGAACTGTACACTGACACATTATCGTACAGACATACTCAACATGCACATTCATACATTTATCAGAATACAGACACTCGTACGGTAACAAATGCATGTATATAATTATCCGCGTAGATACACACGTGACAAATACATTCGTACAGTTGTCCGCGTACAGACATACATAAAAACTCATTCATACAGTTATCCGTGTAGAAACATACTTAACAAATATATACACTTATCCACTTATATTGAAATCGTGATCCGCGTACATACATATGCAACAAATATCCTCGAACAGGAAAAAACGTATTTATTTGTACAGTTATCCGCGTACAGACATACGTATTAACAAAATACATTCATACAGTTATCCGCGTACAGACATACGTATTAACAAAATACATTCATACAGGTATCCACGTACAGATATATGTGAAAAATACATTCACACAGGTACTCGAGTACATACATAATGGTACTCGAGTACATACATACATACATAATAAATACATTCATATATTTATCCGCGTGCAGAGAAACGTAAACCTAATACAGACATACGTAGCAAATATATTCATCCAGTTATTTGTCTAATATTATAATTAATAACTGAGGCACACGACGCCACTGCTGGGGGAGCATTTATGTTGTATCCTGTTTTATAGCGATTATCTACCATAACCTAATTGAACTTACCAGGAGTGTCTCGACCTGTTTAAATATTACTGTTGACAATCTTGTACAAGCAACTGTAGTCTCACATTTTGAATTGTCCCTCCTTCAATTTTACAGGCATGCTATCTATACTTTGAAGATGTACACATCGTATTTATGAGATCACATATATTTTTTATTACATTTAGGACGGTGAAGTTGTTCCATCATTGCCAGTGTTCTGTTGACAATCTATTAATCAGTCTCTCAGTTTTGACAGTAAACTACTGAAATTTTGAAGACTTGCTAAACTTACTTTGAATATATGCACGTCGTATTTGTACTAAAATTGCTGCTAAATGTATCAAGAATTGTCTTTCTGGAGTCTTCGTCAAGCTTAATAGGATACTATATGATATTTAGCTAGTTTGTATTGTAGACGCACAGTGCTCTCAATTTTCCAACTCCTGGTTCGCAAAAAAGTGATTTTCTTTATCTGGATGGCCATGTTCTTCTTAACTATTTCTTTACATCCCAATTATCAATAATGGGATTATTGTCATTTTATTGTAACCCAACAGTTTTGAAAGATAATTGGGTTTGAGACTTGGCTTAGCGACTTAATTGGTGAAGTGAAACAATTACTTTGTGACCGACATTTGCTGATATAATTTACATATTTTCTGATATATTCAAATGATTTAATTTCATAAAATTATTTGTTGATATCAACAAATGATTTACAGATATCTTTGCCCCCCCAAAAACTGTTTTGGGACATAAACCAGGTTTTTTTCTTGAAAGTTTGTCTCATGATACATAATTAATATTTGTAACAGAATAATAGTGTTATCGTAATGCTCACAAACGGGTAATAATGAAGGTATTTCAATTATTTTTAGATGTGGCAAGCGTCGTTATTCAGCCGAAGTTTCAAGTCATCAATATAACGGCCGATTCACCAGTCATTAGACTACCGTGTGACTTCACCACAAGCAGTCTGGACCGACCTATCATAGAGTGGTATCGAGGAGATACAGAGACCGGCGAGGTCGTGGTCCGAGTTAACACCGCCGGAGAAATCAAGTCGAAAGGAAACTTCACTGACCGAGTGGAACGTGACCAAAAAGGCTCTATATTTCTTAATTCACCGAAACTTTATGACACTTCAAATTACACATGTTTCGTCCTTATTACGGCAGATATTCCGCCAACGGCTATATCAGTTGTGTTTCTGAATGTAACAAAACAAGGTATGTGACACTCATCTACAATTCGTACACGAGACATGGACGGAATTGTGCTCTATTGTGACGCCGCGTCGCGAATAGTAGGATTTTTATTTTTGACGATAGCTGTCTCTATGCGTGGTTGAAGGAATAATCTGATTAATAATGATCCATCCATGTGTCATATGGACCCCAAATTTATGATAATTAATGTTGTCTGCAGCCTGTCATATCCGTACTATTACGGTTTATACAACAGCGATCTCGAATGTTCATTCCATCGCAATGAAAACATTTTTCAGCAGTACGCTGCTCTTGTTCATTATTACGGTTCTTAGTCGAGCGTGGTCTTTCAACAGAAGCCGTTGTCTTTTGTTGTCGAATGTTTAGTCCCATCCAAGTGATGTTCATTTCCACCACATTCGCTCATGGAGTTGGCCAGACAATGAAACACTCAAATCAGCCGACACGGCATGTAGTGCGACGTCAAATTTACCTCAGTTGCCTTTTCAAAGAATGAGTGTATGACGATGTGAGTAGTAGGGTCTACCCTTTTTGACTCATATTTCACCCGGATGTAAAAATGACGTCACAGCTTCTGATGGTAGCGCCATCTGTACACTCTGGATGCAAGGGAGACAACTCGGACAGATCAAGGCATGTACTGACCTATCTAGGCTATAGTTCCGGCAACGTTTGACCTCGAATTCTTCCGCGGTGATGCGGTCATGTCTGGCGGTGATGCGGTCGCGGGAGAAAGCTTCCGCGGACAGAAAGTAGCCCCATGGGTTGACTTCCAATGTTAATGTATACGGGGAATACCTAAATAGACGTTTTGTGACCTAGGGGAGCCCCTAGTGGACCGATGGGGTCGAGTGAGGTATCAAAGTGAAGCATTCGTGAAGGGGCATCTGACTGGACTAGCGGCTCGGGGGTTGTCACCATTCTGCGCATGGGGTTGAAATGTCGGCATTCTGCGCATGCGTGGTGGCCAAAGGGTATGAAAATAGACGTTTTGGAGCTAGGGGAGCCACTAATGGTCCAATGGGATCGAGTGAGGTATCAAAGTGAAGCATTCGTGAAAGGGCATCTGACTGGACTAGCGGCTCGGGGGTTGTCACCATTCTGCGCATGCGCGGTGGCCAAAGGGTATGAAAATAGAGGTTTTGGGATCTAGGGGAGCCCCTAATGGGCCGATCGAGTTGTATGAGGTATCAATGTGAAGCCTATGTGAAGGGGCATCCAGTCATGGGTAGGTGCATGTAAAAAAATTCCTGAAACAAAAAAAACGGAACACGGACTTTATCGAAAAATCCGCGAAAATGCCTATATGGGGTATGGGGGGTATATAGGTCGCCGGGCTTAACGGGGCTTGCCTATCAATAGAGTTATCTCCCCCTAGTTTCAGGGTGGGTGTTTTTCCTGAAAAAATACGGAACACGGACTTTATCCTAAATTACGGGAAAATGCCTATATGGGGTATGGGGGGTATAAGACCATCCTGGGAAACCAACTTCTCGACATTTGCGGTATAGGTTGTGGGGTCTCGTTTTCTTAGCCTCGTCAAGACAAACATGATAGGAAGTGTCCCGGAGCGAAACGGTGAAATTTTTGAAAAAAGTCACCGAGACCCAAAAAAGTCACCGAGGCCTGGGTAGGCTCATATAGACCCATATACTGGGATATAAGCCCAATGTATGTATATATCCATACGGAGTGGACATGTTGGAGTCTAGGTGAGTCCCTGGTGGTCCATTGGTGTCGTATGAGGTCTTATTTTGAAGCTCTCATGCAGGAGTACTTGACTACACTAATGGTTCGTACGTTGTCAATACTCTGCGCATGTGCAGCCTGGCCGTAGTATAAAAAGCAGGCATTGGGGGGGGGGTGTGTGTGGGTGTGTTTGGGTTAGAGCTGGGCTATTCACGGTTCGAATGGGACGTG
The DNA here is from genome assembly GCA_036873755.1 of Hanleya hanleyi. Lineage (NCBI taxonomy): Eukaryota > Metazoa > Mollusca > Polyplacophora > Lepidopleurida > Hanleyidae > Hanleya > Hanleya hanleyi. The sequence goes on along the minus strand of JAVTVY010050198.1, from coordinate 216,875 downwards.
TGAGGTATCCATGTGAAGCCTATGTGAGGGAGTCTCTGATGGCGTGGACGTGGGGTTGACATAGGGTCGTTTTTGGGGTCTAGGCGAGCCCTATTGTCCTTTGCCCTCAGAAATTTGCATATGACGTCACTTCCGGTTTGGGTGAATGCTCAAACACTTACCTCCAACTTTCCCGGCCCGCGCCCCGGCCCGGCCTCAGCGCGCGCGCGCGCGCGGGGATGATCTGATGCTGCAGCGCGCGCGTGCGTCAATGTAGGGAGATGTTAAATCGACGCCTATTTCACCCGGATGTAAAATGAAGTCACTTCCGGTTTGGGTGAATGGGGCGTGACCTTTGGACATGTCCAGACTTGTCTGACCGCCATTGTGGGAAAATGGCGGCTAATGGCGGCTAATCCGCCATTGTGGGAAAATGGCGGGTAATGGCGGCTAATGGCGGAAGGTGACCGCCATTGTGGGAAAATGGCGGCTCCAAAATGGCGGATAATGGCGGAAGGTGACCGCCATTGTGGGAAACCCCCACAGACAGGTCAGTACATGCATTCCTATGATGTTCACGCATGATAAAAGGATTGATCTTTAATCTGTGTTGTTGTTGCTCTCTTTTTTGGACTAACCCATCAGAATAGTACGTATCACGGACTACACCCGTAGAGCTACATCTAGGCACGCATATGTGACATGGTCTATAAAACACGTCTCTCTGGATCCTACACCTTCATTTCTACGGTTGCAGAGCCATGACAGAGATCCAGCACTATGCGACTCGCATTTTACAGCATGCGACCGTGGTTAATTCACTCTGGGGTTGCCGAGCAGTGGTCCGGTCCATGTTTGCAGATGGCGACGACAACGAGGGGCGACGCCAGAACGAGTGAACGAGTTTACAGAAGCGATCCTCGACAGAGTGCACTCGATGGCGAGGTGTGCCATCACTCACCACTACTGGACTATGACGGCCATCAGTGATGCTCGGGCAATGGACCACGAGCGCTCACGCCGGAACCAGCGACGGCTGGTTGGCCTCACAATAGTCTGTGCCCTATTGCCCCTGGCGCTGTGGTATTGACAGTGGGACCTGACTATAAATACGAGTGTCAGACACAGTGTGTGTCATTCACCGATCGTCACTGGGTCAAGCATGTCACCCGTCCTACGAGCCATCCTTCCCCTTACATCCCAGGTGGGGTTACACGTCTAGGAAGATAAAGTCACCCTCGTGGAAGACCGTGGAGATGTTTGCTGGTCGCACGCTGAGATCGTATCGAATACGGTTACGCTACACCGTGACGGCTGGACCAAATTTAAACGGGTGTTGAGCGGCGAGCTCGACGGACACCTCATCCACATAGACAATGCCATCTACGTATACCGTGGACCCTTCTTCCCACGCCTGGGCCGCTACCAAGACCCTACGCGAAGCTTCACCCTAGACCCCGATCTGTGGATAGCCTTCGAGAAAGTGGTGCCTATCGTGGACCAGCTGTTTACACCGGACGAGCGGTCATCAGACGAGTTGGAGTGGGCTCGTGCCCTGAGAGAAGCAGCGGCAGAACCCAATGAACAAATGTCTAGCCATGAACCAGACGACGATGCCATTGATTACCCGGCTAGACTCAGTCAGCCCAGTGACATGGCCACCTGATCCTTTGAACTCACGGGGTTCTCCCTATAAATACGAGAGACAGTCAAATCTGGTACCATTCACGTACTGACCATGACGGAGCATATAATACTGGCGTATCTCAGCTTGACCCCTGAAGTTTTCCTGCACGTGTATGCGGATAAGGTCGATATCATGGAGGAGGTGTGAGACATCTGCGATGGGGACCCTACACAACCGTGCCCGGCTCACATTCGTCTGTCCCGGGAGGGCTGGACCAAATTCAAACGGGTCTTGTCTGGTGAACTGGACGGCGACCTCATCCACTGTGTCACGATGTGTACATCCGACGCGGCCCTTTCTTTGCTCAATTGGCTCGGCTAGATGGGGGTACAGTGCATTTTACCCTTCACCCTGATCTATGGTCTGCATTGGAAGATGCCGTGGTAGATGTGGATCAAGTGCTTATCAAGCGATCATCAGACGAGTTGGACTGGTCATTTACCATGGATACTGTGGAAGCCAGCGAAGAAAATCAGAAAGAAACTCCGGCCCAAGATATACCCGTTATAAATAAACGATAGAGCCAGGGTCCATCATCATTTGTCACTATGAAGCGCTGGGGGAAGGTGTTGGATAACTTATACTACAGTCCCGACAGTCCGGCGGCATATAGTGCATTGTCGGCTCTCTATCGAGCGGCCAAACCCCAGGGAATACAACGTGCCCATGTCCGAGATTGGTTAAGAAAACAAGACACCTATACCTTACATCAATCTGCCCGTCGGCATTTTCTACTGAACCGGGTCGACGTGAGAGGAATAGATGCCCAGTGGCAAGCGGATTTGGTCGATATGAGCGCCTTTGCCAAACACAACGATGGGAATCGGTATATCTTGACGTGCATCGATATCCTATCCAAGTATGCGTGGGTGGTACCCATCCGGACGAAAACGGGGGCGTTCAAAGACATCTTCAAGACCGGGCGCAAACCTTTGTATTTGCAAACCGACGAAGGCGCGGAATTCCTCAACAGACCGTTCCAACAGTTTCTGAAAGCCCAGAAGGTGTTTTTCTTCCATACGTACAACGACACCAAGGCTTCCGTAGTGGAAAGGTTCAACAGGACATTCAAAGGCCGCATGTATAAATATTTCACCTATAAGAATACAAGGAGGTACATCGATGTTCTCCCGAAACTTGTGAGTGGTTACAATCGAGCCTATCATCGGAGTATAGAGAGAGCCCCCATTACCGTGACCCAACGCAATGAAGCCCAAGTCCGGTGTGTCTTGTACCCCAGGCCATCGCAGCGAACGACGAAGGCGGTGTACAAGGTCGAGGACCCTTGTACGGATCAGTAAAGTCAAGGGCAAGTTCGAGAAAAGTTACTTGCCCAACTGGAGCGATGAGCACTTCCTGATTAAGGGTTGTACACGGCAGCAGCGAGTCTATGAACTGGAAGATCTCCAAGGGGAACCGTTGCTAGGGACGTTTTACGAGACGGAATTACAGCCTGTCGTAGAAACACAGCAACACACGGTGGAGCAGATTTTGAAAACGGAACGTCGACGTGGCAAACTGTTTCATTTCGTCAAATGGCAAGGCTGGCCCAGCTCCTTCAATTCCTGGGTCGCTGCCAACCAGGTGAACCCACTATAAAGCCAGACACCACTGCCGTCATCCTTCATTCCACGTTCGACAACAGTGCTATGGACAAACAACAGCTGCCTCTGAACACAGCGTCTCCCAAAACGCGCAAAGCGCACGTAGGCTTTGTGGTGATATTGCTAACCCTGCTGAGTGTGTTGTACGGAGGTGTGTTTTACGACGTAGCCTATGTCAGCACGTTACTTAACCAATTGAGAACACCAGCCATCAGTGAAACCGGTCTACAGAGAGCACCAGTCAATCCCGTATCGAGCCCAGTCATCACCACACCCCGTGTACAACCCACAACGAGCTCCACACCAAGCTCCACACCTACACCAAGTACACTTACTACGTCTGAAAACCCACCGGATTTCATCCCTCACAGTGAACCGACAACGACGACCAACGTTGTACCCACCACCATCACCATCATCCCTGACAGTGAACAGACAACGACGATCGATGTTGTACCCACCACTCCAGTTCACTCGTACCAAATTTTCAAGAGCGGATTACCACGACAACGGATACACCTCAAACCATGGACCCTCGGTGGCAGCATCCCTTCACTTGCGTCATCGCAGGACCGACGGGTTCCGGCAAAGCGCACTTTGTCAGGAAGCTCCTTCAATACGCCGACAGCATGATCACCCCACCCATTGCTCGAGTCGTGTGGTGTTACGGGGAATGGCAGGAAGCGTATGCAGCAATGCCCCAAATCACGTTCGTGGAAGGCCTACCCAAACTGGCCGATTTGGAACCCGACACCTTGATAGTTCTGGATGATCTGATGGCGGAGACGGATGCGCGGGTCACCCAACTCTTTACAGGCAGCCACCATCGACGGCTCAGCATCATCTACATTGTGCAGAATCTGTTCAGTAAAAACAAAGAACATCGGAACATCAGCTTAAATGCCCACTACCTGGTGGTCTTCAAAAACCCGGGAGATACCACTCAACTGCTGCACCTGGCGAGACAGATGTATCCCGACCGCACACCGTTTGCGTTGGAAGCCTTTAAAGATGCCACAACCCTTCAGCACGGGTATATGCTCTTCGACCTCAAGCAAGCCACTCCCGAACATCTTCGACTACGGACCGGCATCTTTCCCGGAGAAGCCCACCACGTGTACATGCAAAAATAATGTAAACACACCCAAAGTGGCTCCCCCAGCTGGGGTGTGTGTGTTTTTGATGATGGGGATAATAAAAAGAATGAATACCACATCATGTTGACTTTGTCTCTGTTCTCTGAGATAGATAAAAAGAGCAGAGTTGTGGGTTCTAGCATTAGTTGTACATAATGTCTGCGCGAGTACGGAAGCACGCTCCCACGCTCCGTGTATTGAAGACGGCCCCACCCGAGTTAGTCCGAACCATTGTACGCGGTGCGGACCCTGACCTTGTACGCTGTCTGTGCGAGATCGGGTACAATCTGTTAAAAGGCAACGTACCACTGACTCCGGCTCAGAAGACCAAGTTGGCCAAGCATAAGCCAGGTCTCCGAACCCTAGTCCAGAAGCGGGTCCCTCAAACACAAAAGAAAAAGGTGTTACAGAAAGGCGGCTTTCTCGGGGCCATCTTAGCACCGTTGGCCGCTTCCGTGTTGGGTCCAGTATTGGGTGGATTCTTCAGCCGACAATGAATCACACGAAAAATATGGTCCTCGTCGAACCTCGATTCCTTCAAAACTTCCAATCACCCTACCCTGTCCCACCTACGGTGAAGACCATAAACACCCTCGATGGAGAGATGCAACAGATCTTACAGAGACCGGGGTTAAGCGACAGTGAGAAAGTACAACGGTACAATGAGACGCTTCAACGGTACATGACGTTCATTAACCAATACAAAAGCCTCTCTACCCCACCACCACCGCCACCACCACCACGTGACGCACTGCCGACCTCAGCACCGCTCCAACAGCCGGCATTACCAGGAGTACCACCCACAGCCCCACAGTGGGTGGAAGACGAAGTCCTGAAGAGTGTACCTGCATCGTTCAAGAAACAAGCTGGCCTGGTATTACAACGGATGAAACAGAATTCTAACATGACTTGGAATGATAAAGGCGAACTCCTGGTACAGAATCAGGTGGTTCCCGGGACCCACATGACGGATTTAGTGAATGATCTGATGCGACAACGCAGGTCGCACACGGATCCTCGAGGATGGGAGGCCTTCGCTCAAGGCTTCAAAGACATGCATGTACCACAGGAATTGGTGGGAAACCCCCACCGCTGGGCCTTTATGCTGCGTGACTCACCGAGTCGTGCACCACGACAGACTCCACAACCTTGGAAATCCGACTGGGAACCGGAGTCACCCCCCAAAAACTCCACCACCACAACGGGCACCTTCTTTTCAGACCTTTAAAAAACCACCCTCGATCAGGACACCTCACATCTCCAGAGCCGTGACACGTAGCAAGTCAACGCAACGAACCCGATGCCGGACACAACCGCCCAAGGCCTGGAACACCTATTCAAACCAACAGCAGCCGCAGGACAGCTCAGTCGCCATGTTTTACCTCACCCTACCCAGTAACAGTTCGCTGGATGTGTTTCCTGACAACACCTTGGCCAAGTACGTGACCCAGTTACCGCAACCGTTGCATTTACCTGGGCGCTGGGAAGGTGGCCTCGTGGATATCCAATACCCTTACTCGTGGTACAACGTGCGGGCCAATGAAGTGTGGTACGAGGTGACCTACGAAGGCAAAAACACCCGACTCATCCTCCCCGAATGCCAATACGATACTCCCAAGGAGTTCATGGGTGGGCTATCAAGACTGCTGCATTATAAGGCTCTACGGGAGGTCACGAATACTTCAAAACCCATCAAATCCTTTCCCTTCAAGAATCACGTGGACTTCGATTACAACGCACACGACGACAAGGCACAGATCCTTCTCACCGCCAACGTGAGTGTCGTACTGAGTCCTATCCTACAGCAAATGCTGGGTCTCGCTCACGCGACCTACACGGGTCCATCCGAGGACCATGGCCAGATCCCGATGGATATGAAGTCGGGTATATACGGACTCTACGTCTACTCGGACGTAGTCGATAACCACATCGTGGGCGATATCAACACACCTCTGTTACGGGTGGTCCCCCTTAAAAAGAGGTATGGAGATCACGTCATCCACAGTTTCAACCACACGCTCTACTTGCCCGTACGACAAACCGACATCAACACGATCACGGTGGATATAAGAGATGACACGGGACGACCGCTGGCATTCGAACGAGGAAAAGTGGTGCTGACATTTCATTTTCGACAAGCACGTGCTCCCCACTTTGCATAATGAAGGTGCCTTACGAGTGCGATGCACGCAGCTATATGGACTATTATGCCCAACAAGCCGGAGGTAGCCTTCCGGTCTTTAGTGATGCACGCATGCAACGAGGACATGGGCTGGGGAACATACTCGGGAGCATCGTCAAAACGTTCCTGTCCTTGGTGACGCGTAGGGTGAAAGCAATCGGCAAACAAGCGGTACGCAGTGGACTGCATGTCGCCGGTGATGTTTTTTTGGGGGGGGGGGTACGGCACCCAAAGAAGCTTTGAAACGGCGGGCCAAAGAAGCGGGAGGCGTCTTGGTGGCCAAAGCACAACGCACCGTAGGGAATAAAAGAGCTGCCCCACCGAGACCACGCACCACGCACCAGTCGACGCACATCGAAGAAGACAAAGGATATCGTTTCTTAAAACATGTCCTTGATCCACGCCGAGTCCTGTCCCTCCACCAACAGTGAATTGATTTGTGGACCGTACCGCCCACACAGACCAGTGCCGAACAAGGATTATGGGTGGAGCATCTCCCGCTCTCCAGCATCAACGAAACAGGGCCCATCGAGTTCACCATCAGTAATGCGGATATGGCCTATGTGGATTTAGCCCATACATACTTGTATGTGAAAGCCAAGGTGGTCAATGGGGAAGGCACCAGAATCATCCAAGCTGCAACGGTGGGCCCGACGAATCTCTGGCTGCACTCGATGTTTCAACAGGTGGATATTTTTCTCAGCGACAAACTCATCAGTGACTCGACCAACACGTACCCCTATCGAGCCTACATCGAGACACTGTTGTCGTAAGGCCGAGAGGCTAAACAATCTCAGCTGACAGCCGCTTTATTCTACCAGGACACACCCGAGCACATGGACACGGTGGACAATGTGGGGTATAGCAAACGGAAGGCTTTCACTGCCAACAGTGCCTCGGTGGATCTCATGGGTGGACTGCACGCAGACATGTTCATGCAAGACCGGTACCTCTTGAACAAGATCCCCATCAAAATCCGACTGATACGGGCGCCTCCGACCTTCGCCTTGATGGCCACTAACGTAGAGGGGCATGGAGCTGACTATAAGATTGTCATCCAAGAGGCAGTCCTGTATGTCCGAAAAGTGAAACCGAATCCAGCCGTTCAATTGGGACACATGAAAGTCTTGGAAACAAAACCAGCCCAGTACCCTATCCGACGTGTACAGACCAAAGTGTTCTCTGTGCCTGCTGGAAATATGGGCGCCAACAAAGAAAACCTGTTCCTGGGGGAACTACCCAAGCGATTGATCCTGGCCTGTGTGGAAAATACCAGTTTCAGCGGAGCCTACCCAGAGAATCCGTTTGACTTTAAACATTTCGGCATCAATGTTGTGGCCCTGCACGTCGATGGACAACAGGTCCTAGCCACGGCATTAACACCGAACTTTGGGCGCAGGAATTTCATTCGAGCCTATCAGAGCCTGTTTACAGCCACCGGTCAAATCAACCAGGACGAAGGGAATTTCATCAGTCGGGAGGACTACGCGAACGGATACACGTTGTTCTGTTTCGATCTGACCCCTACCTTAGAGAACGATCATCAGCTGGCCCTGGCCAAGCAAGGCAATTTACGGTTGGAAATCCACTTTGCACGAGCCCTCGCGACCACTGTCAATGTGATCTGGTACGCCGAGTTTGACAATATCATTCAAGTGGACAAGGCGCACAACGTGCTGTGTGACTTCTCCACCTAACATGGATACAGACCAGATAACCACCGTGCTGGAGAATGACCCAGGGGCACGTAGGATCTTTCAAGGGGTGTTCGCCCGAGATGTGTTTCCATTAGACCGTATGTATCCTGCTGCTTACGTTGTCAACACGGACCCGATGGATCGGCCCGGTGAACATTGGGTGGCCGTGTACTTGACAGAACAGCAGGGCGGATACTTTGACCCGTACGGCCTGCCACCCCTCCATCCCGATTTAACAGACTTCATGGATCAAGGCACAGAGACGTGGTGTTGGAACAAAGCCTGACCAGTAGCGTGTGCGGACAATATTGCTTGTTTTACCTGTACCATCGATGCCGGGGAAGACCCTTATCTACCATCGTACAGATGTTTGACGAGTACCCCAAGGCCGAGGACCGCGATGTACTCGTATATGACTGGGCCGCCCATCATTTCAATGTACATTTCCCCGTTCTGGGCTTAAGTTATTTCAATGTACACACACCCGCTGTTCTGGGCTTAGCTCTTTCCATGTACAAGCCCCCTGTTCTGGGCTTCAGTTCTTTCAATGTTCAAGCCCCCTGTTCTGGGCTTTAGTTTTCACGTGGTTGTTCTCACGTTGTTGTTGTTACTGAATAAAGAGCAAAATGAGATCTCACCAAAAAACCCTGTCTTGTGTGTTTTATTCATAATGCATAAATGCCCAATGGGAGATTCAGTCAAACTGAAATCAGTGGTGTAGGATGGGGCCAAAATGTAACCCATCAATGTTAGAATGCAAGAGCACTATAGTAAAATATAGAGCCAATGAAATCAGCCCACAGACCAAGTACGTGTTTTGGTCTAGTTTTGGAGCGGCATTTCATTGAGGTGCGTGTAAAGGAAGACGGTGAGTGAAGACTCGTCCAACACGTATAGATTAAGTTTATTACTATAAGTTATATGAACACAATGCATGAAACTGGTTTTTAACACCGTATTAGCCAATCAGTGGCCTAGAATTGAGCCAAAGCTAACCCATCCATGTCCAGAAAACATTACCCGGGTGTACGAGAACCCGGATGTAGGCGCGGACTTGGGCGAAAGCACACCGTGAGTACCCCAATTCGATTGGCTGATTGTTCGACCGCTGATTGGTTCTTTTTCTCGACCGCTGATTGGTTCTTTTTTCTCGACCGCTGATTGGTCCCAGGTTCATTTACGTTTCCCATTTTTGGAGTTCAAGCTCTGACTATCGATGCCGCAACATTGTCCCCTCCGAACCTTGCGGAAAGGGAGACCTTTTGACTTGGATGTCACCTTTTGACCCGACATGCATCCGCTGCGGCCGGGCCGGGATGCGGGCCGGGGTGCGGGCCGGGAAAGTTGGAGGTAAGTGTTTGAGCATTCACCCAAACCGGAAGTGACGTCATATGCAAATTTCTGAGGTCAAAGGTCAATAGGTCTCGCCTAGACCCCCAAAACGCTTATGTCCATACACTTGGGCTACCGCGCATGCGCAGAATGACCCTATGTCAACCCCACATCCACGCCATCAGAGACTCCCTCACATAGGCTTCACATGGATACCTCACACGACCCATTCGAACAGTGAATAGCCCATCTCTAACCCAAACACACCCCCACACACACATCCAAAATGCCTGCTTTCTATACTACGGCCAGACTGCGCATGCGCAGATTATTGACAACGTACGAACCATTGGTGTAGTCAAGTGCTCCTGCATGAGAGCTTCAAAATAAGACCTCATACGACACCAATGGACCACCGGGGACTCACCTAGACTCCAACATGTCCACCCCGTATGGATTTATACATACATTGGGCTTATACATGTATCCCTGTATATGGGTCTATATGAGCCTATCCAGGCCTCGGCGACTTTTTTCAAAAATGTCACCGTTTCGTGCCGGGACACTGCCTATCATATTTGTCTTGACGAGACTAAGAAAACGAGACTCCACAACCTATACCGCAAATGTCGAGAAGTAGGTTTCCCAGGATGGTCCTATACCCCCCATACCCCATATAGGCATTTTCCAGTAATTTAGGATAAAGTCCGTGTTCCGTATTTTTTCAGGAAAAATTTTACATACACCCACCCTGGAACTAGGGGGAGATAACTCTATTGATAGATCACCTATATATCCCCCATACCTCATATAGGCATTTTCGCGGATTTTTCGATAAAGTCCGTGTTCCGTTTTTTTTGTTTACATTCACCCACCCATGACTGGATGCCCCTTCACATAGGCTTCACATTGATACCTCATACAACTCGATCGGCCCATTAGGGGCTCCCCTAGATCCCAAAACCTCTATTTTCATACCCTTTGGCCACCGCGCATGCGCAGAATGGTGACAACCCCCGAGCCGCTAGTCCAGTCAGATGCTTCTTCACGAATGCTTCACTTTGATACCTCACTCGACCCCATTGGACCATTAGTGGCTCCCCTAGCTCCAAAACGTATATTTTCATACACTTTGGCCACCGCACATGCGCAGAATGCCGATATTTCAACCCCACACCCAGCCCATCAGATGCCCCTTCACGGATGCTTCACTTTGATACCTCACTCGACCCCATCGGTCCACTAGGGGCTCCCCTAGGTAACAAAACGTCTATTTAGGTATTCCCCGTATACATTAACATTGGAAGTCAACCCATGGGACTACTTTCTGTCCGCGGAAGCTTTCTCCCGCGATCGCATCACCACCAGACATGACCGCATCCCCGCGGAAGAATTCGAGGTCAAACGCTGCCGGAACTATAGCCTAGATAGGTCAGTACATGCCTTGATCTGTCCGAGTTGTCTCCCTTGCATCCAGAGTGTACAGATGGCGCTACCATCGGAAGTTGTGACGTCATTTTTACATCCGGGTGAAATATGAGTCAAAAAGGGTAGACCCTACTACTGATGTGATTGTTGTTTGTCGAGCCGTAATCAGAAAGCAGTTTAGTGCTGTTAATTGTTGCGTTTTATAGTATTCTGCTGTCTGTTGAAACACATTGCAGTGTAGAACGAGAACGGAGCAATGCTGGACAAAGTCTTTGCTGCCTTGAAATGAACATTCGAAGATGTGTCTAAAAGTGAACGCCTACGCCCAGAGCCCACGCTCAAATACGAACCGTGATATTGCGAATGTTGTATGTAACATGCAGTGCAGTAGACAAAAAAATCGGTATTTCGTCTTTCTGTACCGAAACCACCAGTCATATAATGATGTTCCGTCTTTTACTGGCGAATTAGTATAGCCACCTCAATTGATCATGGAAAATGGCAAAAAGGATAATTCTTTACAGTTTAAAACAATCGCAACCAATATATTTTTTTTATCCCGAGAATAGAAACAATGTATCACTAAACAGTATATACCGGCTTGCTGAAACGAATGCCGATGGCCTAACTATACTATGAAATTGAATTATATTTACTAAATGCCATGGAATGAGTGCAACTTTCCAATATTACCTCTCCTTCCAATTGATAAATATATTATATATGGCCTTGGTATATTCAATATGTAATGAACTATTCTCAATATATAAGAAATCTCCTCTATTTTGAACATTTACAAAGCAAGGATGAGCCGAGATGCAGTACATATAGCCAGACATCTAATTTAAATGATTTTAGAAACGAAAGCAGTTAACTTTGCCGGTGATTCTAATCAACAAGGGCTGATCGAACAGATGTTCCTTGCAATTTTTCTCTCGACGAGGAGGCCAGGTGAGGAAATAGAATCTAAAATACAACGCCTTTCTATCCGGATCGTTATATATCACCACACCAACTGTAGTCTTCATACGATAAACAAGGTCTGTCTCCACATTTCGTGTAACAAGCATTTAATTGCATGGTTGTTGTGTTTTACTACCCACAATCTCGTGAAGCAAAGGTACTTTCCAAGGCTAGCTATCATTGCGACCGTTCCGCTGTGCGCATTTCATCGCTGTAAAGGACAAGAGCAGAATACTGCCGAACAAATTCCTTTTTGCGATGGAGTGAACATTCGAAATTAATAATATGCTAATGTTGAAAGTTAACGCTGTTGTAAATATCGTAATAACCAGTGCCCAATCGAATTAGAATGGCTCGGTTTGTTGACCACGAGAACGGCATGCTAGACATTCCGCGGACATCCCCGATACGCTTCCCTGTCCCCCCAAATTTATATAGCCTGACTAAAGTTGTCCCAGTACATCGAAAGAGAAAATCCCACAGTAATATTTTAGATCATCGATTGAGTTCGTTTTAAATGGGCTTAAAAAGCCATACCGACTACCCGCTGGAAACACCAAATGTTTACGCCGACAGACAGGTGGATCGAAGCCAATACACTGTCCGCCATTGTGAAAAAAAGTAAACCGTGGAGCATTTTTATGCGAGTCTTCCCCGATATGTGCTGTCTAGTCGTGCATATTTGTGGGTTATAGTGGGTAAAAATCAATACACCAAGCAGCTGTGACACTAACATGAAATTGCTTTAATAATGGTCTCGCTGTTTTACTGTTGATAAGGTGAAATTGGAAGCAACAGGATAAACATGAATTGTATCGAAAACAACTTTTACCCATGCAACCGCACAGACGACAGGTGTATGTCTCATTCTCATAACAAATTTTACCTGTTAATATCACATATCACAACAACAAGAAATGCGGCTGGTCATGCATGTGCAATTTACATTCACATCATGTGATTCACGGTAAAACTAGTCACCATTTTGGACCACATCAGATGTAGCTGGCAAAGTCCTATGGACTACACATTCTTCTACTCCTCCTCGTCGAAAGACGACGACGTTCATTATTAACATACAATTCTCTAAAATTCTTCTAAAATTTCACTAGGATAACTATGGAGTCCCCAGATGACGCGTAACAAAATTTAGTTCAGTAGGTCAAAAGTCAAGGTCACCATGGCAAATAATAAAAAATATTGAAAATTGCATTTGTTTCGGGTTGGTATGTGAGGGGAAGGCGAAGTGTCTGAAAACAAAATTGAGGCCAAGGTCACATATCAAAGGTTAATATCACAAATTTGGCCAAAAAACTTAGGAATTCATTGATTAGAAATTCAAATGATCATTTTAGTAGATACAGCAGAGATCTAAATGGTCAACGTCACAATGCTCCCCCCTCAAAAACACAAAAATCCAAGAACCCCAGTTCGAGTATGTGGATTGTATGTATGTATCATTACTCTCGAATATTGGTATCTAATACCGCTCAAGCCGGTGCTAGGGTCTGTGTGGGCGTATCAACTAAGATGGCTGAGATACAAATCATCACAGGGATCATATTTTGTTCTTGTGGTGAGATGTTTGTTTGTTTGTTTGTTTGTTTATTCACCAATCAAAAGAAATCAAATTAAACAGTCATATACAGAAAGGGAATTCAAGTACAGTACAGATTAGAGAACATATAGATTGGCGGGAGATAAACTATTGGCTTATGAGGTCATATAACGTCTTGTCAGTATGTGGGCATCTATTTCCACCACCGTTATATGTTGAGTTTACTTGTGATAAAACTTCAGGAATGCCTCACGCCTGTCAAAAACAGCAAAAGGTCAAAGATGAAGGCCAATGATGGGGATAATAAATTTAGGAAACCATTGACCAACACATTTATGTGAGTTAATGCATCAGGTACACATGTAACCAAGATTGAGGCTAAAAGATCAACGGCCAACGTCACTGATCACCAGTAACTCACTGAACCTGAAATTCTCGTAGATTTCGTTTTAATGGCGTAGTCCATAGTGCCATTTAGGCTCTTGATTGTTTGTTGTGAAAATGTTGCCTGGAATTAATGGCATACATTTGGATTGCGGGATCATACGTTTTCCCAAATCCCCGTGAACAATCCCAGATCCCTAAAAGCCTTTTGAATAGATACATTATTAACAGATATCATGCACCACGTTACCTCATCACTGGCCAGTGATAATAGATGTTGTCCGACACACAATCTCTCTTATTTGCCTGAAGTTGTATGCTAGACATGGCAGTGTGACTAACGTCACGGGACCTACGAAGCAGGGTTTGATATATGATTTAAGTGTGTACTCGAGAGATGACTTGGGGGCCGTGAGAGAATTTATATAGCAGTGTCTAATTGACAGTGGGTACTATTATCTTTCCCAGATGTAACCGCTGGTGCGTCATTAGCGTAGCAACTATTATCGCCTTCAGTTCCTATTTCCCTGGACAGTTATCAGCCCAGAAGTACATCACGAGGTCACCCATCCAAGTCTTGACCGGGCTCAAAGTCGCTTAACTTCGGTGATTTTACGAGAGCCGGTGTGTCGTGAGATGCCGTATCAGGGAACCTTCAAAAGTCACAGTGAAACATACAGCCAAGGGTTCCCGATGGGCATGACGGCGCACTCAATAAATAATGACAAAATAATTATAAATCAAATTTTCATCAGAATTCGGTCAGCTCAGAACTTGCTCGTAACAATGCCCTAATGCACGTTCATGCCAACAATCAAGGTTCTAATGTCAATGGTTCTCCTTGTTTTGCCGACGAAAGGATTCGGATGGACTGACTCACTCATTACCGGACAATTTGCGAATGGTAGTCTACTTCGTAGGAATATGGTATGGTCAAAGACATGGCACAGGATTCCATATTTGCTGATTTGTTTGGACTTCAGCTTGGACTTTTTCAAAACACTCTTACTAGTGGTGCTACACTCTCTGATTGATTTGCCTAGGTAAACTTGGCGCGAATGCCGATTAGAGGGATGGAAATGCATCCAGTTAATCAGACGCGCTATTCCTACGAAGTAGGCTGCCATCTGCAAACTGTTCGGTAGTCAGTCAGTGAGTGAGTCTATCCGAATCCTTTCGTCGGCAAAATAAGGAGAACCCTTGACATTAAAACCTTGATTTTTTGCATGAAGGTGCATTAGGGAACTGTTACCAGCAAGTTCTGAGCTGACCTACTTATTCTGAAAATTTCTGGGGATTTTTAATGAAAATCACTGGTGATTCTTACTTGGGCTGTGCCCATCTTACTATAGGCAGCATTTCGACTAGGGGCGAGGGATTTCCAAGAGTTCGGTGTCGGAGTCCTAATGCCTATCCTACTTCGTAGATCCCGTAGCGTTTCACACTGCCATGTTTGAAATGATCACACGTTAAAACTGCATGTTTGACTATAATATCGTGATCCTTCCTCTGCTTTGTTCCGTAACGGGTGACGTTAATTAGCTAACAGTCATGCGTGCAAAAGCTGCATGTTTAATCCAAAGTCCAACACGAGATTATATTCGATACTACAATCTGTTCATTTGGGAATTATATTGTTAAATAATTAAACGGAGGAAACTCCCATTTGGCAGCAAAGATCAGAAACCATATCAAAATGTTCATGTGTTGGAGTTAGTTTTGAAATAAACATTTCAAGCAATTATGTTATAGGCTTCAAGGTGAAAGCACATTGTTGTTTATTGTAGTTTCTCCAGTATGTGTGAAGCCCGAAGTAGTGGGATCCGGAATTATCATGTCTTCGGACATCTTGCTACTGCTTGGTTCAGGAGCATTTACAATACAGACGATACGGCGAAAATTTACCGGTAAGTCGTACATAACATATGATTTATCAAGGGCGGATCCAGTGAAAATTCATAGGAGGGAGTCGACTATCAAAGCCCAACATGCGAGGGTCCTGGAGCCGCGTAGGCCCCGGAAACTTCGTGGTCCTAGACCGCCGGAGATGCGTTCTAAGCATTTTCCCGGAAATAAGTCTTAACAAAATGTATGCAGATTTATGGCTCTATTTTCACGCTTGTCTCGCATATATAAGCACGCATCGATAGCGAAAAAATCACACCTCATGAAACATTAGAAACCAATACGCGTGGTGATTCGATTCATTTTCACAAAATTAAAATAAGGAAATCCTCACAGCCCAACAGGCGAGGGCCCATGGGCCACCTAGGCCCCGGAAGCGCTGAGTTCCTAGCTCGACAGCGATGTGTTCCGAGTGTTTTCCCGGATTTAAATCTGAACATAATGTATGCATATTTACAGTTCTATTTTCACTTTGGTTTCGCATAAGCACGCATTGATATTGAAAAACATCACGCTTTATGCTTGACTCCATTTGACTTTCTGGTTGAACACATACAAAATAGGCCTATAACACACCAAGACACGTGGTGTGCTCGCAGCCATAATGTCTGATTTTAGATACATATTGAAACTTTAATAGTATGCTCACAAACCACATGAACAGATGATGGTCAGTTTAATACATCTATAGATACTCTAAATACATAATCCACAATCGTTCGTTTCACATATGAATTTAAGACATTATTTCTACGTGGAATCCCAGGGTTCGCAAGTAGTATACAATAGACGGAAAAGGTCAACTTTTCCAGGGAGGTAACTCTTGATACCCGTGATGATTTTTGACATATTCCGGGTTATCTCCCCTTCATAATAAACATTTGCATATTAAATCCATGAGGCCGCGTGGAGGTCGAGTGCACTATAGTTCCGGTCCCTAGTTGGCATGTATTTCTCCGCGGCGATGCGGTCTGCCGGTGATGCGGTCTGCCTCCGCGGAGAAAAAGTAGTCCCCAGACTTCAAATACGCTGCATGGTCCAATTGGGTCGTATGAGGTATCAATGTGAAGCATTCGTGGAGGCGCATCCACTGGGATGGGTGAGACGTGGAACAGACGTCATTCTGCGCATGCGCAATAGACAAAGTGTATGGAAATACACGTTTTGGGGTCTAGGTGGGCCACTAATGGTCCGATTGGGTCGAGTGAGGTATCAATGTGAAGCATATGGGAGGGGGCATTCACTGGGATGGGTGAGACGTCAACTGACGTCATTCTGCGCATGCGCAGTAGACAAGGGGTATGGAAATAGACGTATTGGGATCTAGGTGGGCCACTATTGGTCCGCCTGGACTAGTGTCTCGGCCGTTGTCAACATTCTGCGCATGCGCAAACAGGGAATTGTGAGAAAAGGGCACTGGAAAGAACGTTTTGGGGTCTAGGTGGGCCACTAATGGTCGTATGGAGCCGTATGAGGTATCAACGTGAAACATTCGTGAAGGAGCATCCGACGGGGTGGGTGTGACATGAAACTGACGTGATTCTGCGCATGCGCACTAGACAAAGGGTATGGAAATAGACGTTTTGGGATCTAGGTGGGCCCCTAATGGGGCGATGGAAACGAGTGAGGTATCAATGTGAAGCAGTTGTGAGGGATCATCCGCCTGGGCTAGTGTGTCGTTCGTTTTTAACATTCTGCGTATGCGCAGTCAGGGAATTGTGGGAAAAGGAAATGGAAATAGACGTTTTGGGGTCTAGGTGGGCCACTATTGGTCCTATGGAGCCGTATGAGGTATCAATGTGAAGCATTCGTAAAGGAGCATCCGACCGGATGGGTGTGACGTGGAACTGACGTATTTCTGCGCATGCGCAGTAGACAAAGGGTATGGAAATAGACGTTTTGGGATCTTGGTGGGCCCCTGATGGGCCGATGGAGTCGAGTGAGATATCAATGTGAAGCAGTCGTGAGGAAGCATCCGCCTGGACTAGTTTGTCGTTCGCTTTCAACCTTCTGCGCATGCGCAGACAGGGAATTGTGGGAAAAGGGAATGGAAATAGACGTTTTGGGGTTTAGGTGGGCCACTATTGGTCCGATGGAGCCAAGTGAGGTATCAATGTGAAGCACACGTGAGGGAGCATCCGACTGGGTGGATGTGGGGTAGGGATATCGTCATTTTGCGCATGCGCAAGCAGGCCATAGTATGGAAATAGACATCTTGGGGCCGATATGGACCACTATTGGTTCAAATAGGTTGTGGGAGGTGTCAAAGTGAAGCTTTTGTGGGATAGCTTCAGAATTGCGTGTTTTTTCTTGCAAGTCGCGTCAATCTACGCATGCGCAGTTGGGTGTAGTAAGTAAAGTGGCTATTTTTGGGAAGTGAAGGAAGGTATTTGGTGTGGAAATGGACCCCTATTGCTCCGAATGCGTCATGTGGGGTGTCATGTTGTAGCTCTCGGGGTATAGACCCCGATTTGAACGATGTCCACTGCATGTGTGACGTCATCGGTGACGTCATCAGGACGAGTAGTAGCCAAAGTGGCCGTTTTGGGGCAGTGAAGGAAGGTATTTGGTGTAGAGATGGACCACCCTTGATCCGAATGCGTCGTGTGAAGTGGCATCTTGTAGCAACGCCCGCCAACGCCAAGCTCAACGTTTCAACGCCTTGGTGAATTAGCCCAAAAGCTCTGATTTTCATGGAATTGCCACTAATACATGGAAATGCAGTGACGCCCGTCAACGCCCGTCGTAACGCCTTAACACCCTAGCATAACACCTGGGCGCCATGATATAGACCGGAGAAAGAACCACAACAACAACAACAAAGATGACAGATGAGAGAACAACAACAACAAGTTTTTTCATATAGTTTATTCTCCTCAATGTTACATCATACCCACGCTGGGGGAGCCGCGTTGGGTATTACAAGCGTCTAGTCCGTCATTCATAATCCAGCCGTCGTCCATTAGAGAATATCCGCGTCCATAATCCAAAGACCTATTCCATATTCCATATAACAGTATTAGCACCAAATTCAAAAAGACAATCATAGTATACATAAACATAGGCTTGTTTCCTGCAAGAGAGAAGCGGTCAACAGTTTTCAATGATGCCGGCAAGACATCATGATGTTCCAAAAATATCAAATCCGTATCGCTGATCAGTATTCTTAATCCATAATATTCGTTGTAAAGTCGTCATCTGAAGAATGATGTCCCGGACAATACAAGTAGCCTCTTGTCCAATCAGAGGCCGTCATTTGTATCTGTCATACTCGTTCTTGCCCGTTAGATGTATTCTCAGTTGCTCTTGTCCAATCAGAAGCCGTCCTTTCAGAAAGTTCCATCTTCGGCCATGTTCGCTCTAAACCGTTTGTTCTAATCGTCATCGGGCAGGCCAGGATACCGTTGAGGCAACAAATCCTCAGATAGTTGTTTTTGCATTCTGAGTATCTAACAGTGCATGGTTGAATACATTCATCTGATGGGAAGATTCTGTAATTTTGTCACGAAGAACGTAACATTGGTGATCCTCTCCACTATCCACTAGGTGTTGGGGCGCTGTTCATAGGCCCATCCCAAGACATCCAATTGGTCCACTTGGTCCAGCATCGTCTCTAGCGACGCACGGTTAATGATGGTAAACGGTTGGTCGTACACTTGGCTGTTACTTCTCGGGTAAACGTATCGGATTTGGTCTGTCTCTCTATTCTATAGCACATAACCAAACGCCAGATTTAATTTGACGGACGTAGCTTGGTTATTGAAGATGGCTTCCACGTAGCTGCGTAGACGGGTGAGGTTGGTCAGTCGGAAATTGTAGATATCTTGAATAGGGCGATGACGGTGGAAACAGTGCCGTATCATGGGCCAATGGCGCCGATAGATGTCACTCACTGGATGGTCTTCGTGTAACAGATCGCTAGGAACATCCTCCACATCTTCCAATAAATGTTCGTCGTTGTCAGGCGTATGACTCGAAACAGTAATGCTAGGGACCGGCTGGATATCTAGGCTCTTCTGAATTGTGGGTATAGGCGGGCTCTCCGGGATCGCATCACCAGTGGCATTCGTCTCCCCGGGCTCACCTTCACCAGGTCTGACCCTGCTGCCTCTTTAGTGAGAAGTTGTCCCTCATACCGTGGTGACGGACCATGAATCAAACGCTGATGCCGTCTGAACTAACTGGGTCGTTTGAAGAGTTGACCACATTCATAACATTGCTCCATCGCGCCCTCGTGGAGTGAACGTTCGTGGCGCAGTAAAGCATCTTCCCGATTAAATGACCGTGCACATGTTATACAAGTATACCGTGCGCCGTTGTGGATGGAGGACTCGTGCCGTCGCAAATTTTTTGGGCGAGTAAATGGCTTCACGCAGGTCGACCAAGAGAACATGTCGGCTGCGTATCAGAAAATGCTGAACATTCCCACCTACCGCCACTTCTATAAGCCCGCAGCCCACGAAACTCTCCTACGTTGTTCTTCCAACCAGTCAGCGCATCGCTGTCCTATACACTCGGGTGTGCACTTGTCACATGTCTACGTACACAGCGTAACATGTAAAAGCTTGTAACAAAATGTATTATGCCATATCTGTGCTGTATTATACTAGCTCGGAGCTCCGAAGCTCTGAAGTGACCTCATCGTACGCATGCGCACGCATCCGTGGTGCACCCGCATCGGGTTTTTTCCCATGTTTGCTGTCACGTGACTGGAACCGGAAGTTGTCAAAAGACAGGTGGCTTCCATGCACAGAGTACATGTACTCTGCGCATGTCCATGTATTCTGTGCCTATCCATGCACATGTACTATGTGCCTGTACATGTGCTATCTGCCTGCACATGTAATCTGTTCGTGTACATGTACTCTGTCAATACACATGTTTCTTGTCCATGTAAATGTACTCTGTGCATGTCATTCTACATGTACTCTGTTCACGTCCATGTGAACATACTCTGTTCAAATCCATGTACATACCCTCTGTCCATGTGGCTATATAGCTGAAATATTGCGGAATGCGACGTTGAACCTTAATGCTCTCTCTCTCTCTCTCAATGCTCATGCACTCTGTACAATGTCGCATGATGTAAACCGGTGAGAGAACAACAACAACTAGGATGACAGGTCAATCATTATATTATCCCCTCCAGTACATCATACCCAAGCTGGGGGAGCCGCCTTGGGTGTGTTTACAATACAAGCAGCCTCTTATCCAATCAGATGCCGCCATTTGCATCTGTCATATTCGTTCTTGCCCGTTAGATGTATTCTCGGCTTTCTAACCGGAAGTCGCCATTTCAGAAAGTTCCATTTTTGCTCGGTGTGACCTAATATGATTCTTACTCATTCATTCATCTGTCTGTACATATGTTAGAAGTCTCGCTTTCGAGATAATTGCGATCATATTTTTTCATACATGGGGAAAACGGCCTTTGATGGCAAGCTCTCACTTCGCCCACTGGAAAATCTCCTCTCTCCTCGTGTAAAGATCACACCTGGCCAAGGGTACACGTTCAAGGCAGGTTAGGCACCGCTGGCGATGGTAGCGGAGATCTCCGGGATCTTCCCTGGTTGAGCTGTAACCCACACTGAAGAAATCATCTACCATTTCCATAGTTATGGGCGGGTATCGTTTGGTAACTCTTTTAGGAAGTCGAGCTGGAACTGGCACCTGTTCATCAATCTTCAACGATTGCTCCCCTGCCTTGGAATTGGCTGGCTTTTCCATTTGATATGGGTCCGGTACAGGTTGTGAGAAATGTACATCTAACATGCGTGTTTCCGTATTTATAGTTAGAAGAGGGTAGGTGATCGTCCTATCAACCAATCAGAAGCCACCATTTTAGAACGTTTAATCTTCGTTCAGTGTAACCTAAACGTCTTCGGGCAATCCACGATACTGAAGCTCGGAGCTCTTACTTCTCCCATTCAACACTGGGATCAACTTTCATCGGCTCTTCACTTCGCGGCGGCGGATCGACCTCCATGGGTTCTTCCATTCTCAGATGCATTCCCATAGAAACTGAAATATCCGGTCTCGAGAGGGGTGAGCGTGATCCGTGTATGACATTTTGGTGAAATCTCAATTGACTGGGATGCTTAAAGGCTATATCACAATCTGCAGATGTATGCTTGGGTACTTCGAGGCGTACACGTGTGTGACAACGTTAGCTGTCCAGGCGATGAAAGCGCGTAGAGCCAGTTGTGCAAGAGAATATACCGGCTGTGGATCTGAAAATGATGAATGCCGTAAAAATTCTGGCTCATATAGGCCAACATAGGAGTACCCGAATGCTCTACAGTCCCGGATGTACAAGAACCCGCATGTACACGGAAGTAAATGTCCCCGGTGCCCGGATGCTTGCGAATGTTCCACCATCCCGGACTTCTATCAGGCCCAGATTCTCTTTCGGAAGATATGAAGGCTCTGAAGAGCCGTTCTTTTCTGTCGCTGTAAGACGGAACTGTCATTGCCACAGCGTCAGGGTCATTAGGACAAAGATCATTGTGAGACCAACGAGCCGTCGCTGGTTCCGGCGTGAGCGCTGCATAGTGCGGGCATCAAGGATGGTTGTCATAGTCCAGTAGTCAGTGTGCTTGCGGGTGTGTGTACGCGTGTGTGTATGCGTGCGTGTATGCATGTGTGCGTGTGTGTGTGTGTGTGTGTATGCGTGTGTGTGTGTGCGTGTGTGTGTGTGTGCGCGTGTATGTATGCATGTGTGCGTGTGAATACGTCTGTGTGTAGGAGTGTGTGTCGCCGTGTGCCATGATAGACATGAGAGGAAGAAAGATCTGCACGTTCACAAGTGTTCCTATAGTCCGGAAGTAACCTTTGTCCCCTGCGCTGCTCGGAATTGACGTCATCGTACACACACACACACACACACACACACACACACACACACACCCCTGGTGCACCCGTACCCTGGTGTACCCTATGCCCTACGGGCTATAGGGTACAGGGTGCACCAGGTATGTGTGTGTGTGTGTGCGCCTGCGTACGGTGACGTCACTTCCGAGCGGCGCAGGGGTCAAAGGTTACATCCGGACTATAGGATCACTTGTGAACGTGTAGATCTATCTTCCTCTCATCTGTCTGTATCATGGCACACGGCGACACACACACACACACCTACACACAGACGTATACACACACATGCATACATACACAGGCACACACACATACACACACACACACACGCATAAACACACACATGCATACACACACATGCATACTCACACGTACACACATGCATACACAGACGAATATACACACGCACGCATACACACACGCGTACACACACTCGCAAGCACACTGACTACTGGATTATACAGCCATCCTTGATACCCGCACTATGCAGCGCTCATGCTGGAACCAGCGACGGCTCGTTGGTCTCACAATGATCTTTGCCCTAATGACCCTGACGATGTGGCAATGACCGTTCCGTCTTACAGCGACAGAACAGAACGGCTCTTCAGAGCCTCCATATCTTCCGAAAGAGAATCTGGGCCTGATAGAAGTCCCGGATGGTGGAACATTCATGAACATCCGGGCACTTTTACATCCGCGGACTTTTACATCCGTGTACATCCGGATTCTTGTACATTCAGTGACTGTGGGACATCCGGGCACTCCTATGTTGGCCTATAAGAGCCAGATTTTTTACGGCATTCATCATTTCCAGATCCACAGCCGATATGTTCTCTTGCATAACTTGCTCTACGCGCTTTCATCGCCTGGACAGTTTACGTTGTCACACACGTGCACGCCACGAAGTACCCACGCATACATGTGCAGATTGTGATATAGCCTTTAAACATCCCAGTAAATTGAGACGTCACCAAAATGTCATACACGGATCACGCTCACCACTCTCGAGACCGGATATTTCAGTTTCTATGGGAATGCATCTGAGAATGGAAGAACCCATGGAGGTCGATCCGCCGCCGTGAATTGAAGAGCCAATGGAAGTTGATCCCAGTGTTGAATGGGAGAAGTAAAAGCGCCGAGCTTCAGTATCGTGGATTGCCCGAAGACGTTTAGATTACACTGAACGAAGATCAAACTTTCTGAAATTGTGGCTTCTGATTGGTTGACAGGACGGTCACCTACCCCCTACTAACTATAAATACGGAAACACGCATGCTAGATGTACATTTCTCACAACCTGTACCAGGCCCCGATCAAATCGACAAGCCAGCCAATTCCAAGGCAGGGGAGCAATCGTTGAAGATTGATGAACAGGTGCCGGTTCCCAAAAGAGTTACCAAAAGATACTCGCCCATAACTATGGAAATGATACATGATTTCGTCAGTGTGGGTTACAGTTCAACCAGGGGAGATCCCGGAGATCTTCGCTACCATCGCCATCTGGGCCTGACCTGCCTTGAAGGTGTACCCTTGGCCGGGTGTGAGCTTTGCACGAGGAGAGAGGAGATTTGCCAGTGGTCGAAGTAAGAGCTTGCCACCATAGGCCGTTTTTTCCTTGTATGGTATGATCGCAATTATCTCGAAAGAGAGACTTCTAACATATGCACAGACAGATGAATGAATGAGTAAGAATCATATTAGGTCACACCGGGCAAAGATGGAACTTTCTGAAATGGCGACATCTGACTGGGCAGCCGAGAATACATCTAACGGCAAGAACGAATATGACAGATGCAAATGGCGGCCTCTGATTGGATAAGAGGCTACTTGTATTGTAAATATACCCAACGCGGCTCCCTCAGCTTGGGTATGATGCACTGGAGGAGATAATAAAATGATTGACTTGTTATTCTAGTTGTTGTTGTTCTCTCACCGGTTTACATCATGCGACATTGTACAGGGTGCATGTTTATTGAGAGAGAGAGGGCATTAAGGTTCAACGTCGCATTCCGCAATATTTCAGCTATATAGCGACATGGACAGAGGGTATGTACATGGATTTGAACAGAGTATGTTCACATGGATGTGAACAGAGTACATGTAGAATGACATGCACAGAGTACATTTATATGGACAACAAACATGTGTATTGACAGAGTACATGTACATGAACAGATTACATGTACAGGCAAATAGCACATGTACAGGCACATAGTACATGTGCATGGATATGCACAGAATACATGGACATGCGCAAAGTACATGTATTCTGTGCATGGAAGCCGCCTGTCTTGTGACAACTTCCGGTTCCGGTCACGTGACAGTAAACATGGAAAAACCCCGATGCGGGTGCACCACAGATGTGTGCGCATGCGCACGATGACATCACTTCCGCGCTCCGGAGCTCCGAGCAACGTAGGAGAGTTTTTGGGCTGCGGGCGTATAGAAATGACGGTAGGTGGGAATGTTCAGCATTTTTTGATACGCAGCCGACATGTTCTCTTGTTCGACCTGCGTGAAGCCATTTACCCGCCCAAAAAATGTACGACGGCACGAGTCCTCCATCCACAACGGTGCACGGTATACTTGTATAATTTGCGCAAGGTCATTTAATCGGGAAGATGCTTTACTGCGCCACGAACGTTCACTCCACGAAGGCGCGATGGAACAATGTACTGAATGTGGTCAACTGTCCAAACGACCCAGTCAGTTAAGACGGCATCAGCGTTTGGTTTATGGTCCGTCACCATGGTGTGAGCGACAACTTCCCACTAAAGAGACACCCATCAGGGTCAGACCTAGTGAAGATGAGCCCGGGGAGACGAATGCCACTGGTGATGCGATCACGGAGAGCCCGCCTATACCCACAATTCATAAGAGCCTAGATATCCAGCCGGTCCCTAGCATTACTGTTTCGAGTCATACGCCTGACAACAACGAACATTTTCGGGAACACGCGGTGGATGTTCCTAGCGATCTGTTACACGAAGACCATCCAGTGAGCGACATCTATCGGCGCCATTGGCCCATCATACGGCACTGTTTCCACCGTCATCGCCCTATTCAAGATATCTACAATTTCCGACTGACCAACCTCGCCCGTCTACGCAGTTACGTGGAAGCCATCTTCAATGACCAAGCTATCTCCTTCAAATTAAATCTGGCGTTTGGTTATGAGCTGCAGCATAGAGAGACAGATCAAGTCCGATACTTTTACCCGAGCAGTAACAACCAAGTGTACGACCAACCGTTTACCATCATTAACCGTGCGTTCCTAGAGACGATGCTGGACCAAGTGGACCGATTGGATGTCTTGGAATGGGCCTATGAACGGCGCCCCATCACCAAGTGGATAGTGGAGAGGATCACCAATGTTACGTTCCTCGTGACAAATTACGCAATCTTCCCATCGAATTAATGTATTCACCCATGTACTTATAGATACTCAGAATGCACAAACGACTATCTGAGGATATGTTGCAATTGCCTCAACGGTATCCTGGCCTGCCCGATGACGATTAGAACAAACGGTTTAGAGCGAACATGGCCGAAGATGGAACTTTCTGAAAGGACAGCTTCTGACTGGACAAGAGCAGCTGAGAATACATCTAACGGGCAAGAACGAGTATGACAGATACAAATGGCGGCCTCTGATTGGACAAGAGGTTACTTGTATTGTAAACATACCCAGCGCGGCTCCCCCAGCGTGGGTATGATGTATCATTGGGGAGAATAAACTATATGAAAAAACTTGTTGTTGTTATTGTTCTCTCTGCTGTCATCTTTGTTGTTGTTGTTCTCTCTCCGGTCTATATGATGGCGTCAATGTGTTATGCCAGGGCGTAACGACGGGCGTTGACGGGCGTCACGGCATTTCGATGTATTGGTGGTAATTCCATGAAAATCAGAGCTTTTGGGCTAATTCACCAGGGCGCTGAAGCGTCGAGCTTGGCGTTGGCGGGCGTTGCTACAAGATGCCACTTCAAACGACGCATTCGGACCAAGGTTGGTCCATATCTACACCAAATACCTTCCTTCACTGCCCCAAAACGCCCACTTTGGCTACTACTCGTCCTGATGACGTCACCGATGACGTCACAGATGCAGTGGACATCCTTCAAATCGGGGTCTACACCCCGAGAGCTACAAAATGACACCCAACACGACGCATTCGGAGCAATAGTGGTCCATCTCTACACCAAATACCTTCCTTCACTTCCCAAAATGGCCACTTCACTTACTACACCCAACTGTGCATGCGCAGATTGACGCGACTTGCAATAAAAAACACGCCATTCTGACTCTACCCTAAAAAAGCTTCACTTTGACACCTCCCAAAACACATTTGGACCACTAGTGGTCCATATCGGCCCCAAAATGTCTATTTCCATACTACGGCCTGCCTGCGCATGCGCCGAATGACGATATTCCTACCCCACATCCACCCAGTCGGATGCTCCCTCACGTGTGCTTCACAGTGATACCTCACTTGGCTCCATCGGACCAATAGTGGCCCACCTAAACCCAAAACGTCTATTTCCATTCCCTTTTCCCACAATTCCCTGTTTGCGCATTCGCAGAATGTGGAACACGAACGACACACTTGTCCAGGCGGATGCTTCTTCACGAATGCTTCACATTGTATCCTCACTCGACTCCCTCGGCCAGTTAGGGGCCCACCTAGATCCCAAAACGTCTATTTCCATACCCTTTGTCTATGCCGCATCTGTTTACACCAGAGCTTTATTGAATGTTGTTATAATTATTTGCTTCAAGATTATTGGTTGGTGTCACGACCATACTCGCCCCTAGCGAAAATCACCTTGATTGTGGGACAAATGTATTAATTCACTATATTCTAAAATGAAAATAGGTTAATCAACAGATTATTGTGTAGTCGTGATATATCATAGAAAATATCCTTCTCAGCTGCTTGCTAATAACCACCTGCGTAGTTCACGTAGGACGGACCGATCAGCGTTGATCTTTTGTGATGAAACATAAATTCTCAGAATTCAATAGGCCTACGTGCAGACATATTTACTTTCCTCTCAACTCGGGTGTAAATTTATCCTAAGCGCGGCTCCAAAAGCGATAAAATTATACACGCATAATAAAATACACGCGAGATAAATCACGAATGACACGCTATAATATAGCGGACAGGAAGTTTACCCAGAATAACAAATATTTGCCGGGTACTACAACATGAATAAAAAAGCTATAGCACGAAAAGGTTGCCAAACAATACTGTAACGCAGAAAAAGAAATATCTGAAGCTATTTTTACACATCGTTGTAATATATAAAACCGATTATTTTTTTTCTGTTTAAAAGGATATATTTCATTTGACCAGTGGATCATCAGCCATTGGTGTCCATCCTTCTTGCAAGGGATCACGAGATCAAATCACTGTGGTTTATTGAAAGAGATAATCAGTCAGAAACTTGAACATAGACTAGGGTGGTGGTTGAGTATTGCCTTATTTCAGTATGGCATATCTGTCAATTTAAATCCCTCAGTTCATTCTACATGTACCTCCCATATTTTACCATTCGAAGCTTACGCCACAGTGAGTTGCCCCCCTTATGTAGATATATGTAATATTTTCTCTTTTGAAATTTTTAGCCTTGTCAGATGTGCCAGTTTGGTGTTTCACTCCAATTTACTTCGCGACAGAGAAGCCAAATTGAAGCCATGGGTAGATAAAACTTTGTTTCCCCATGATTCATTGTTCACTTTTATAGTCATGTCAGATATGTCAGTTTGATATGTCGGCCCCATTTTGCTTCGAATAAGCGATATCGAGTTGTCGCTTTGGGTGACCGAATATCAGTTCCCAAGATTCACTCTTCAAATTTTAGTCCTGTCAGAAACGCTGGTTTAGTATTTCGCTTCCATTTTCCTTCGAGACAAAAGCCATGTTGAGTAGTCCCCTTTGGGTAGATAAAACTTGTTTCCAAGATTAACTGTTGATTTTTATAGCCATGTCAGATATCTCGGTTTGATAAGTCGGTCCCATTTTGGTTCGAGAAAGATAGGCCAAGTTGAGTCGTCCCCCTTTGACAGACAAAATATCCAGTATTCCCCCTCAAGATTCACTGTTGAATTTTTAGTCATGTCAGATATGCCAGTTTTATTTCCCTCCCGTTAGTCGACTGTTAGATATGTGGTTT
Organism: Hanleya hanleyi; assembly: GCA_036873755.1. Taxonomy (NCBI): domain Eukaryota; kingdom Metazoa; phylum Mollusca; class Polyplacophora; order Lepidopleurida; family Hanleyidae; genus Hanleya; species Hanleya hanleyi. The sequence goes on along the minus strand of JAVTVY010050198.1, from coordinate 187,974 downwards.
GGCATATCGGTCAGTTTTGTCTTCTATTGCACGAAGGATGCGGTACATTGAATTGTTCCCCTTAGTTAGATGGAAAATCATCCCCAATTTTCTTCCCTTTGAGATTTTTAGCCAGATGTGTGAGATATACCAGTTTGGCATTTCTTTCCCAATTTGCTTCGAGATTGACAGGTCACATTGAGTAGTCTTCCTTGGGTGGATAATGATAGAACATAATTTGCAAAGATTCACTCTAGAATCAGATACGCCAATTTTACTTTTATGGCATTTTCCCTCTACATGGATATTTCCCCCTTCAATTTAGATGGAATGTTGTTTCTAATTTTCTCCCCTTTTAAATTTTATAGCATGCCAGATATGTCAATTTGGCATTCCTCATCCATTTTGAATTGAGACAGACAAGCCTTACTGAGTTGTCCCCCTTGGGTAAATAGAATGTACTTTCCCAAAATTCACGCTTCAATTTTAGCCCGATACTAAACGTCCGATACGAACGTTTGAATTTCCTCCCGTTTTCCCTCTGTTGAATATCCGGTACCGGTATTTAGATTATGTTTCTAATTTTCTCTCCTTTAAAATTTAATTAAACATGTCAAATACGTCAGTCTGGAATTTCTCTCCAATTTTGCCTTGATAAATTTTCCCAATTTTTAATTAATAGAAACATGCCATTCACTTATAGTTTTTCTGGGTCAAACAAGTGCACAAGTAATGTTTATATCTTGTTTGAATTAATGGATATTACTCAATATGACTCGTATTTCTCGAAGCAAAATGTAAGAGATATACCAAACTTGCATATCTGGCATGACTGAAAATATAAAAAGAGAAAATTACAAATGACATTTCATCTACCTAAGGACGACAACTCAATGTGGCGTATCATTAACAGAGTAAATAGGCAGAACGAAGACAACCAAATTGACCTATCTGCCACATCAATTTACCGGTATTCAAAAAGGGAAAGATTAGTCCTTTCGTGTAGGCTGAATGTAACTTCCCAAGATTCACTCTTGAATCTTATTCATGTCAGATACGCCAGTTTGATTTTTCTCCCAAGTTTCCTCCACACAGAGTTGTCTCACTTCAAGTTAGATGGGATGTTGTTTTTAATTTTCTCTCCTTTCAATTTTTAGACATGTCAGATATGTCACTTTGGTATTTCTCTCCAATTTTGCTTTGCGACTGACCAGCCACACTGAGTAGTCCCCCTTGGGTAAATAGGACGTAATTGTCCAAATTTTTCTTTTCAATTATACTCATCATGTCACATATGCCGGTTTGATTTTCCTTCCATATAAGACGCAGAATGGGAGAGAAAGGAAACCGCCGTATCGGACATGATTAACAAGTCAACACTGAATCTTCGGAAAAGAGATTTCATCTAGACAATGTGGACTCCATGTAAGGCTTGTCTCTCCCGACGGAAAATGGGAATGAAATATCAAATTGGAATATCTGACAAGACTAAAAATTGAAGTGTGAATTTTGGGAAATGATATTTTGTCTACCCAAGGTGGACGACTCAGTATAGCTTGTCTGTCTGGAAGCAAATGGGGCTGGCATACCAAACTGATATATTTGACATGATTAAAAATGTAACAGTGAATCTTGTGAAACGAAACTTTATCTGTCCAGGTGGGACTACTCAATATGGATTTTCTGTCTTGAAGGAAAAATGGAGAGCGAAATAACAAACTGAGAGAATATTGCAGATGACATATATGTAAGGGGCAGAACTCACTATGTTGTGTGCTTTGCAGGGTAAAATAGAACGGTAGAACCAACTGACATATCTGGCAAATCAAAATATTCAAAAGATGGAAAATCAAAGGGAAATCAAAGTGGCGTATCTAAAAAATTCAACAGTGAATCTTTGGGAAATGAGATTTAATCTTGTCAAGAGGACTACCCAATATGGCTTATAGTCTGTCTCGAAGCAAATTGGGAAGGACATACCAAGCTGACGTATCTGACATCACCAAAAATTCAACACAGAATCACGTGAGAGGGAATTTTATCTACCCAAGAGGGCTACTCAATATGGCTTGCCTGTCTCGAACAAAAAATGGAGAGCGAAATACATTTGCCAAACCAGCGTATCTGACTGACGTGGCTAAAATTGTCAGGGAAGAGAAGTCTGCAGTTGACTTCTCTGTACGGGGCACACCTCAATATGGTGTGTGCTTTGCAGGGTAAAATAGGAGAGGTAGAATGAACTTACCTGTTTGACATATATAAATAATCAAAAGATGAAGAATGGAAGGGAAAGCAAACTGGCTTATCTGACATGACTAAAAATTCAACAGTGAATCTTCGAACGGGGATTTCATCTACCCGAGTGAGCCTACTTAATATGGCTTGTCTGTCTCGAAGCCAAATGAAAGCAAAATACCAAACTGGCATATCTGACAGGACTACAAATTGAGGAGTGAATCTTGGAAATGATATTTTGTCTACCACATGGGGGACCACTCAATATGGCTTGTCTGCCTCAAAGCAAAATGTGACCGACATACCAAGCTGACTTATCTGACATGACTAAGAATTCAACAGTGCATGTTGGAAAATGACGTTATAAGGGGGAACATACAGTATTCAGCAAGGCTTTCTGGCTCAAAGGAAACTGAGAGAGAAATGCCAAACTGACATGGCTAAAACGAAGGTGAAAATTACCATCTAAGTGAAGGGAGCAACTCAGGTGATGTAATTCCTCGCAGAAGGAAAGAGAGGTGAAACTGGCCTATCCGAATGAGGGAAAATGGAAGGGAAACTAAACTATCGTATGCGACATGACACACTTAAGAAGCAAAAACTGGAATGACTGAGGAGACAACTCAATGTGACATGGTCATCTGCTATGAGAATGATCAGAACTAATAAACTGATATGTGTTACCCAGCAAAAACTTTCACAGAAAACCTTGAATATGAGTGATATAGGCCTAGACTATGATTTCCCGTGATCCAATACATGAAGGAATGACCGCCATTGGCGATGACGAAATAATTATACTGTTTAAATTGGGAATCGTTGAGTAATCAGGATAATACATTATGAAACGCAGTTAATACACGTGGCATAGTCATGCATTCTTTTTTTCATTTTCAAACTGTACCTTGTATTAATTGTTGTTCTGGAGACGGCTGACCGCTTCTCTCTGTTAAGAAACCATCTTATGTTTTTATTATTTTTAGTTCACACAAATTTGGAATTGATATTCAATAGATCTTTCGATTATTGGCGGAAATTCTTTTAAGGATGACGACTGAACGTAGAATGTCAGATCTGATCATTGTTATTTTTCCCTAGGCGGCAAAACAACATACCTCGATAATCGGAGGGAATTATTCTCATTATATTTCGATATCTGCTGCCGCTGTCCGTGAAATAGTTTCTACAATTATTGACACAAACACGCTGTAATGGATCCCGGATTGTTGGTGGATGTTATTCAACCAATTTTCTTTCCATAATAAATAGGAACGTCGCAATCGAATAACTCTAGTTCTGTCTAAGTCACATGATTCTCCTTGCCATCAATTTGCTTCTTTATCTCCATGCTCTCCTAGACAATTGTCTCACTATTGCAATGTGTGTTTCCATTTTGCAGGTGGATTGGTCGTGTGGTCATTGTATGCAGCATCGGCCATCTTGAGTCTCTCCAGTATGGCGCTACTGGGCATATATTGGAACCAAGGCTGTGTTATCCCATCGACTGGTAAGCTGAAAGACAGGATACCGCAAATATAAATGAATGTACCTCATACTGGGAAATTAATAGCTTTCGATTCATCGAATCCTGTAACCCATGGATTTGAATGGCTTCAGTAAGAGGCCAACATTTCCCAAGGGAATTTGGAAATCACATCACCCTGAAATTCTCAAATGTATTATATTGGCCTTCCTGGTGCAAAATTTTGTAACAAGAAATACTAATTTGAATCAAAATAGATTTGAATCATTTTTGAACTTCGCATAATTGCGGGACACGCTTTTGATATAATTTAAATTCATTTGGTTTCGCTTTATGATATAATGAGCTCTTTTGACCACCTGTTTGTTATAATTTTTAAGGCATCGAGCTCAAACAAATAATTACAGATTATGTCAAATGATTGTGTATTTCCCATTCCCAATATAACGTCTGCTCATATGAACACCATGATGATCTTGAAGTACATGGATTCGCACGGCCTTTGATTGTGACCATCCTATGCTGAGGATCGCCATTGCTTTCGAACCGATACGTTTTTCTTTTGCTACGGGTAATTATCTTTAGAAACGCAATATTTCCACAGTCGGGACCAATAATAAGCAACACATATTTTTTTTAGGATGAATGAATAGATGACTATTTAGAAATCTGATTATCTATCACACGCAAGAATGTTTATCTTAGAAGGCTCCACTTTGTCGATTTATTCAGTTGGTCCTTACATGCAACCAGTTATTTCAGCATCTGTTGTCTTTTTCACAGTTGTTTTGCATACAACCGGTGTTGTTCTTGGTGTGCTTTGTATCTGTTGCCCAGTGGTACTACTTCCAATGTTGTGTGTTTGGAAGAGATTAGGACGACGATCAACTCCAGGTATAGATTTCAGTGTCTGGGTCAGATTTGTTACGTGCTTTGTTTATATGCACGGCATATTAATTTATAATAACACGTGTCTCATACTCCGTGTCTCGGTTTAACAGGAGGGAATTTGTTTCCCTTAGACTTGTCTGTCCGTCCATCCATCCGTTTCTCGGTCAATGCGACTGCGACGAACCTCATCGATATAGACATGATATCACTTGAAGTACAACAACCAGGCTTAACAAATTCATGCTCCATTTGGAGGACCATACATCTATTGAAGGTGATGTACGTTCAGCTTCTTCAGAGAGCAACATGTCAGCGTTTTCTTGTTAAACACTATTGTCTAGCGACCATTGTGTCTTGACTGTGTATATACCGGGTTTATATACCGGTCTGTCATTATGTTGTAAACAGTATTCCTTGAAAAGAACATTGAGTTCGAAACTGCAGTCGGAAAATATTTGTTTGTTTATATGGGAGCTCGCATTCCAGCAACTTTATGTAATAGAACAATTAATACTCGCATAACATTTGACATTCAGTAGTCAGCTGGGATCCATACAGAATGTCCGTGTCCATTAATCGGAAGACCTTATGAAAACAGCTGGACCCTGAAAGCTGCTCTGAAAATACCACCATTCCTTCGTTGTCCTAAATTTCCCACCGTCTAAATATATTCATATCCGAAACGGACTAGAATGCATAGAAATGAACTTGTGAACTTTGCAGATCTGACGTTTCCTTCCATATTTCCAAAACAACCTTTCAGAGACAAAACCTTTAAATTATTTCATTTTACCATCAGTAATGGTTCCTCGAGTCTATGCTTACATTTTATGACTTGTCTTGAATAATCAACTTGGCTGATGACAAAAACAAATCGACTGGTCCATTTCTTAATCCTGTCACCAGAAGTTTTGGGAGCAATTATGCGCCTGTAGGTGGCGCACTCGAGCAGTATCTCTTCAAGTCAATATCAAAAGTTCGCCTTTTTGCATTCTATGAGTTAAGATAAATTTCTGTAAATCTGACCGAACCGTCATTCACTGTTCAGCCGACGTCCACAAAAGTATTTACGTTTCAATAATCAGACTACCTTTTTCGTGCGGCAGTCTACATCAATCCCAAATATGCATAAAATGAAAATACAAGATGGTTTCCAACAAGAGAGAGGCGATCAACAGTTTTCAATGACGATAGCAAGACATCATGATATTCTTTACATAACATTCTTATCACTGACCAGTATTCTGTGTCCGGAAGAAATTTCAAGTTGTGGTGAAGCCCGGATACCTTGTTTAAATAATTCTGGTGGTCACTTGCTTTTAAGCTGAGAAATAGAGGGTAGTTGCCCAATAGATGTAGGCCTATACCTAAATAATCGGGCATTGTTAGCTTAGCAAACGTGTTATCATTTAGTGGGAATGGTATTTTTCAGGAAAATCCAGAGCGAACACTGACGAAGGAGAGCCCATGGTTGCACCAACATGTACGTGTATGATACCGTTTAATTTCAATCATGCTCAGATATTAAAATTGAATTATTCCCGCTTTGTTCATTTCATCTATGTTTCGCTTCAACATTCATTGCAAAGTATGAATAACCATGTAATCTCAGTTCAAGAATTGAAATCTGGAAGATGTCATCAAATATCGTAAAAAAGCATGCAACGTTTCAAGGATAGACATATCGTATATGATGCGTGAGCATCAGACCTCTGCAACAGGACAGTTTGCGCTAAGAAATGAGTGAAAACTGGATCGCATATCAAATATTTTACATGTAAATATCAGTGTAATGATAGTCTTATCTGCTACACTACATATACGTTTTGTAATATACAAATATTAGAAACATGAGAAAATATCCGTCAAATTCCATTAGAGTGTACATCTTCGAATAAATTGCAAATAGACCAATGGTGAAATGATTTTTATTCATAGTGCGGAGGCTTTCTGGGACGACAGGATCCCTGATCATGCAATGCACATCTGCAAGTATAGGTACGATAATTGCATGTTTGTTTTGTGTGTAAAACTTCTCAATAAAAATGAGACAGTGCGATAAAATAGTTAATTATTTTACCAAATATTACCATGTTCACAATTCTTCTTCCTATGAAGGCTCGCTAATACAAGACAGTGCTATTGCTTTATGTCAATCTTTACAGATATATCTGGAAATTGTTTCGAGATCGGAGAAGGTTAACTCAGTTGGTGATATCACATCGATAATTTAATCGATTTGTAATCAATTGGGAGATAACATATGAAGAACTGCAACAGGTCAACTGGAAAACAAACTACAATGTCATGCAATGGCATAAACACTTCTTGAAATAAGCAAATTCTTAGCAGCATGACACAGGCCAAAAATAAATACATACATCAATAAAGTATGAATACTGACAAAATACAGCTAATAATATACAATACATAGATCTGTTTTTGTGGGATTGTTGGCTCCATGTATATGAGAGGATCAGTTACCCCAGCCCAATGTTGCATGTTCGCTTCTAGCTTCATGATACAACAAAAAGTTCTTTAGAGATTTAGACTCCTGTACAATATTTGCTGCAACTTTTCATATTATGTCCAGAAGACTATTGTACTCAATATAGTGATAATCCGGAGAAATGCGGGATTGAATAATGAAATCCGCCTATCCGTCAGTAACCAAGCCAAACATTTTCTTGAAAGTTCACACTTACAATATCAGTTATAATCTTATTCAGCTTTCCACTCTTCTCTTGAGGTAGGAATTTCCATTGTGTTTCACCAATTCAAGAAAGAATATATTATGGAAAACAAATGATTATGGTGTTCATATCTGATCTATGCAATACAATGTGACAGTGAATTGTTCTGATCATTCATTATTTCAGGGGGGCCTCGGTGGCTGAGTGGTCTAAGGCGCTTCGCTGGTGACCGCTAGCCTCACACTGCTGAACCGGTACGGGTTCGAGCCCAGCTGGTCCATGTGCGAAAGTTTGTCAGCTACTTGCCGAACGGCGGTGGTTCTCTCCGGGTACTCAGGCTTCCTCCACCAACCAAACTGACTGTCACCATATGAGTGAATCAAACTTGAGTGTGACATTAAGCCAAATTCCCTCTCTCCTTATTTCAGATATAACGCATGCTATGATGAGGTTTAGGAGCCCATTCATGCCGAGATTAAACACGCAGAGAAAGGAATATGGTGAACGAATATGTGGTAAGACAAGTTAGTTCGTTTGAGTGATATTGATTTCTTATCTGTGTGTCTCTTTTGCTGACAGAAAGACATCTTCGGTGAACATATGAAGCAAAAAGTATACTACAGGTGTCCACATCCCCCGCCAGCGGCACCAGTGACAGTAGATTACTAAGCAAGCGTAAGCTACCGTACTGAAACTTTTATCTCTGGCGCTATTGCATACTTTTAAATTCACTTCCGTATTCCTACGAAGTAGGCTACAGAACGCAAATTGCCCGGTAATGAGTCAGTCCATCCGAATCCTTTCGTCCGCAAAATAAGGAGAACCGTTGACATTAGAACCTTGATTTTTGGCATGAACGTGCATTAGGGCATTGTCACCAGCAAGTTCTGATCTGAAATAATTCTGATTAAAATTAGATTGATAATTAACACTTCAGTATATTGTTATAGATATATGTGAACTGTAGCCTTTAACATGTATCCTATTTCACATTGGCCACATCAGGCTTGAGCCTTCAAATTCAGGTCAAATTACCCACAGCTAAAAATACCCTGTCCCACTGTATGCCACATGGCCCTATTACCGAGGTTAATCTTAACTACTGCATATACCCTCAAACAATCAGCGCTGTTTCCATAACTTAAATTGTTAAACCATATCATTGAAATAATATAGCAGAAAACATTGATGTGAGTTATGATATGTACACTATGACCAAAGACATGTTCATAATGTGCTAATCGGATAGTTAGGACAATCATTACTTTGCATCAGAGAGTGTGTGACTTGGATTCAAGGGTTAAGACTTTGGAGGGAAATACAATTTTGACAGCAGAAATATGACCCCGCCATTTGCTGATTAGAGCGATAAAACAGGGTAGGCTAAATGGACCCTTTTCAATGCAGTATTTCTTGGCATGGATGTGAAAATATGAGGACATACTTTGGGTTTTTTTTTGTACCTCTTGAATATTGACTATATATCACACTTGGATATAATTTGAACAAAAAATTACATGTGTAAACAAAATATGTCTAAATTTCTCTTGTCATTTCAAATTTTGATCCATTTTGATTCCTTGATTAGGGGATACAGAATCACTGCCACGGAGTGTGCTGGTGTGTCACAGCAATGCAATTCCGATTCACACAACGAAGTTGAGGTGGTTTAAGGTTGATCAATGAAGAAAATCACCGATCAACCGCCATAGAATATAATGTGAAACAAGAAAACCGGAATAGTACATTCATCAGATTGCCGATACCCAAAATGTGTTGTCTCATATATCTAGATAACAACGTGATGTAGAGACGCTATTTATTCGTCTTTGTACCGGTTATGCTCAGGAGAATGACATAGAATCATTATTATCTTGTGCAGAGAAGGTGTTGGTCTTGAGTTGAATTACCGTAAACTACATAAATGCTACCTTTCTACTATAGTAGTATATATAAAAATTTGTTGTATTGTTGGGAAAATAATGCGATTCAAAAAGTTGTTTTGATCCTGGACAAAGGCACTGGAAACCATTAAAGATATGTAAATGTATTTTCACATGTAAAGCTTGAAATCTACTGAACCTTAATTATTCAATCTGTATCCTTTAATTAAAAAAATGTAAAATTAAATCGGCGATCGTTATTTATTTTGGAATGAAGGCGCATTAGGAGACTGTTACCAACAAGTTCTGAGCTGACCTACTTTTGATGAAAATTTCTGGTGATTTTTGATGAAAATCACTGGCGATTCTGACTTGGCCGGTGCCCATTTTAATATAGGTAACTGGGGGTGGGGATTTCCAAGAGTTCAGTTCGCGTTATAATCCTAATGCCTACTGTACTTCGTAGGTCCTGTGACGTTAGTCACACTGCTCATGTATATATATATATATATAACACTATTTCCATGATCTTTCCTTTGGATAGCCTGAGTTACATTGTTGCAGAAACTTATAAAACAGGGCTATTCCACCAAGCGCCTCCACTCAAAGTTTCTCAAATTTGGCGATACATATCGCATGCTGATAGCAAAATACGAACGTAGCGTGCAAGATCTATGGCGCTACGTTTCGTAACTTGTGTCTAATTCCGCTTAACCCGGGGCTAGGGGCCGTATGAACCCATGTACTTCAAGATCCTCATGGTACTCATATGAACAGTCACAACCAAAGCGTGACTGAGATACATCATTCTTTAGATGACGACTTTACAACGAATATTATGGATTAAGAATACTGATCAGCGATACGGATTTGATATTTTTGGAACATCATGATGTCTTGCCGGCATCATTGAAAACTGTTGACCGCTTCTCTCTTGCAGGAAACAAGCCTATGTTTATGTATACTATGATTGTCTTTTTGAATTTGGTGCTAATACTGTTATGTGGAAAATGGAATAGGTCTTTGGATTATGGACGCGGATATTCTCTAATGGACGACGGCTGGATTATGAATGACGGACTAGACGCTTGTAATAATGTTGGGTTATTAGTGGATGAGTAATAACAATGCAATTTTTTTTAAAACAAAATCTATCAAACAACTACATCACATAAGAAACAATATAGCATACATGTTACAGTTCATGCAGCTATCGCATTGCCAAGTGACAGTACATTAAGTCTGAAGTAAATGGAGTTAAATATTTCATACATTTGGAATAACACAGGAGATCGAGGGGTGTAGAATTAAGATATCAGGGGCCATGTCGCTGAAAATCAGAGATTCTTGTACCGCTCTCAGTCAACTCGTCACGTTTCTAATCAATAGCTCAAAATCAATTTGTCCATGAGATAAGAACTATCTATAACGTCGATCTCTATAAAACAATCTCCTGAATCTGAATCGGATTCAGAGTTCTGATTTTATTCATTGGACAAGAACGCTGCCTGTAAATCCACGATATGGACAGAGGCCATATTGAAACACCAATCACACGTACTCGTCAAGCTGACAACCAATAATTCCATGAGTTGAAATTGTTCCATCGGACAGGAAAATTACCAATTTAATCCGTTTCCCCGAGCTTAAAGTCCATCAGTTCAATCTTCATAATATTCCATGTACATAAATGATACACGCAAGGTGGTGACAACGGCCATATTCGATGACGCACCTTGGTGAAAACTCATACCAATCTTTCCTCTTGTCAATATGAACCCGTTTCCTAACTTAAAAATAAATCGATACATTTTGTTAAAACATGTTGTACAGAGGACAAATATTATATGTAACGGTTTGATGAATCCAAGGTGGCGACTGTGGCCATATTCTGTTAAAGGTCTTGTGAAAAACAATAACAAACTTTCTCTCATTTATTATGTCAAAAGATATAGTCCTTCATCCCATGACCAATTTCAGCCTCGCATCTCAACCCACGGTATAGACAAATTTCACAGTGATTTTCTGTTAGACAATACATCGACGCATCCTTCTAGGGTGGGTGGCCATTCTGAAACATGGATAGGTAATGAGCTAAAGGCACTTATAGTGGATCAGGGAACTTGACAACATCCCCGAAAATTAGGGGGTAGGGATAACATATGACAAAATATTTCCACTTCTACTGCATTTTATGTTAGCTGTAAGATATCATGATGAAGGTATTTCTATGGGCTACCAACTGATGGAAAATGTATTTTTATTGGTCAAAGCCCATCTGTTATGAAGGTCAATAGGTCATTATCTTGATTTTAGAATGACATTTAGGGCATGTGTCAGCTGTATACTCTAAAAAAGGCACCAATATAAAACAGTTACAGCTTGATTCTCCACAGACCATGTGTCAGTTTATGACGAAATAATGTTGTCATTTGCCTTCAACTATTTCTTCTCAAGAATGTATAATCATGAAATTTAGGGGGGGGGGGGATGGTCACCATAACAGGCGTTTACTGAAAGCTATTGACCATACACAGCAATTAAGATATCATTGTAAAGGTATGTGTATGGGCTATGGTATACATGGTTCAAAAACGTTTAATATTAAGGACAGGTGTTAGTCTTTTTGGTCAGTACTGTAACGTGTACGAGCAGGACCAGTCGTGGTGTTTACGAGAAAACGAATCAATAACCGGGATTGCCCACTGGCATTCTGGCCGTCACCGTCGTTAACCCATTCACTAGTAGAGATCCGGGGCTCGAAGAGATGATCACAACCCTACAAGGATGACTGACGCTAATGTAAAGGTCTATTATGATATATTCTGCACAAATAGTATACGCGGTTACAATTGATAGCGTAGAACCGCGTGGCTTAGACAGAATGTCTAAGGAGATGTAACGTTATGATATTTACATATATGTACAGACACTAGGAGAGTGTATGCAAATAAACTTGATGCATATACACACGTGATATGAGAGGGTGTGTGCATATAAAGTTAACGTACACCCGGTGTGCGCATATAAGGTTAACGGATACGTACACTTGATGTGTGCATATAAAGTTAACGGATACGTACACTTGGTGTGTGCATATAAAGTTAACGGATACGTACACTTGGTGTGTGCATATAGAATTAACGGATACGTATCCCTGGTGTATATGTGAATAATAGAAGAAAATGTGTGCAGTTTAAGCTTGATGTTATATGGCAATAATATATATATGAGAGTGTATGCATATAGCTTTATAGTTAATATAGTGCTTTATGTCTATGCGCGACAAGGGCGGCCTGGCTGCTGGCCCTTCTCTTATGGGGATAAGGGCGGCCTGGCTGCTGGCCCTTCTCTTCCTCCGTCGTTGGAACGTTACGGGTGTAACGCTCTCTCCAGGGATGGCACCCCGTCGTTGGAACGTTAAGGATATAACGCTCTCTCCAGACAAGACACCCAATCGTTGAAACGTCAAGGCCCGTTGGAACGTTACGGCGGTAACGTTCTCCCCAATATATATATACCCTCAGGTGTTGGAACGTCACGGCAGTGACGCTCTCTCCAGATATGGCCCCAAGTTGCTAAAACGTCACGGCCCGTTGGAACGTTACGCGGTAACGCTCTCTTCAGATACGACACCCAGTCGTTGGAACGTCACGGCAATGACGCTCTCTCTAGAGACGTGGCAACCCGGCGTGTTCTTCACCCCCAGTCGTCGGAGCCTGACCCTAACTTGTCAGCTCACCAGTCTGCTTCCCGCACAGGTAAGTATAGCCCGGCGTCTCAACCCTTCCGGCTGCTGCGACCCGTCTATAGCCCGGCCTGTGACTACACAACTTCACGACGATCTCTCAGGTAAGTATCACGCACCACTCACTCTCCGTGACCGTCAGGACAATTACTTGGGTATATATTGTATTACCATTTCATCTGGTACCGATGAAACATCATTACTGCATGTCAACTGTCGTTGGCGACCCTCTGCGACCCGGTCGCAAGCTTCTGCGACCTTCTGCGACCTTTGGCGACCCGGTCGCAGGTCTGTAGATTTCACGTTTAGTCAACGTTTCTCGGGAGGGGAAGCCTGTCTGTGCTGTGCCTTGTCTTTTCTTTACTGTCTGTAACTTGTATCTTGTCTTTGACCCTGTCTGTTCTTCACTGGCTGTAATCTGTGCCTTGGCTTGACTGTACAGTCTGTAAGTCTTGTTACCACTTTTACATCGGTAAAACGAAGCCCGCCTGCACCGTATCTTGCCTTTACTGTGCGGTCTGTGATCTGTATGTCTTGTCTTTTTCTGTGTGGGCTGTGCTCCGTGTATCTTTCTTTAATGTGTGATAAATACACATATCCTTCTTGTGGGATCTGTGTTCTGTAGCTTTCTTGACTGTATAATCTGTGATCTGTATGTCGGGACTTGTACTGTACTGTTTATGATCTGTGTGTCTTAATTTGCTTGTAATGTGTGATAAATACACATATCCTTCTTGTGGAATCTGTGTTCTGTATCTTTCTTGTGTGATCTGTGAGCTGTATCTGTAACTTGTCTTTGGCCAGCTATACGCCGTCTGTGTAACTGTCTGCGACCTTTCTTGCTCCCAAAGCGTCCGGCCCAGTTTATCGATGTTTCCCGACGAAAACGGCTCGCCCGTCTGTGCCTTTACTCGCACCGCCCGGCTGTAATAACTTCGACCGTTTCCGTCCCGTATAGCGTTGCCCGGTCGTCTGCGCCGAATAAACAGGCTACACGATATGTCGTAGAATTATGGCAGGGGGAAACTTGGCTGATTTACCTCTGTATTTAGTGCAGTTGCATATTTCAGGGGGGTGGAGGGAATCCCTAACTTTTGTCATATACCGCTTCACGGTCAACAAGATCGACACCTAAATATTGTGGCTTTAGTCCCAGTGCAGCGGGATAGCACAGCAATAATGTCGAACTTATCAACCTACTGGTATAGACCTAAAAGCCTTATTTTATACTGAAGTTAGACCATGCGAGTTGCCTGAATGTGCTACGGGCAAACACATGTCTCATTACAGTATTACAAAATATCCCACAACTACACTAGACACGCCACGCTGTCGTGTTTCCTAAACTATAGTATAACCACAAACACGTTTCCACACCGAAAATGCAAGCCGGCAAATTCTCATTGGATTGGCGTGTTTTTACAGGTTACACTAGCTACAGGATTTTACAAGCTTTTAGACTCCCAGGCCAAAACAACTGCATTTACGGCCCAACCGTAAATTACGCCGAAATCGAAAGTTACAGGCTGTACCTGGACGTGCTTCCTTCAGCTCTCTCTTTCTGGTCTGAACACGATCCCCCCGTCTGCTCGAGCTTATATAGCCGGGGCCACTCTTCACCCCCCGGAGCCGTTGCGAACACCCGGAAAATCGCCTTCACAACGAAATTACAGTTCATAGTCCATAAATGGGAATGCCATCCCAATCCATAATTCGTAAAGAATGTTCCACATAAAGGGCAACACCTATCTCGCTCTGGTAAGCCGGAAATACGGGGAAATGCATTTCCAACCACTGGCGCTCCCGAACTGGCTCTTCCATCCTTCCAGCGGTACACACCCCCCTCCGATTCGAACAGTCCAATCACAAACGGTTAACCGTTACAGTACGTTACCATTCTGTCTACAAAGCCCAATTAAAGGTATGCGTTAATTTTTCTAGTTAATACGCAGATGAAAGGACATCTCTGTCTCATGTACTGTTCTGTGGGTTTGTATATTTCGACTTGATACTAAGAAATTGTGTCGGTTGTGGTGTTTTGTATTTTGTGGTCCACTGTTTAACCCACCCCATATGTCAAAGACAAATCCATATGTTGAAATTGCCAGTGAAACCTGTGAATGTCCCTGGCAAGTCTTTCTGAAGTGGGTGATACAGTTAATAAATGACTACATTGCAGACAAGTTTCAAACCCTTAGCCAGATGCTACATCATATAAACAGTCACTCGATACATTAGCCTGCAAAATGTCACTTTGGACTGAATGTTTTTTTTCTTGGCGGTGTTATGAGATGTTATATCCGTGATCGATATTTCAACGATTCTTGTCAATTCTGTACATGACTAATTATGAAAAGGTTGATTTTCGATATGTTATCTGTTATGGTGTATTGCTGTCAGATCACCTACCGGTACGAGTCACATTGACTCCAAGAGTTAGAGCCTCTTTAACGGCTTTTCTGTTTGATCACCTGAACGTAAAATTATGTAGTCAGAGTGACTTCCTGGTTTGTCATCGTGGCCTCCTATGAATATTCAGTCACTGGTTCCTTCTAATTTAGTCGATTTTTCAATCATGTAAGTGCTTTAGCGAAGATGGCGTGCTATCGGGCACTGAGTGTAGTGATCAACACTATCTATGTACATACTGGTAGGCCATTTATATAAATTCGATGATGGTAATCGGAGAACTATTAGTACAAGAGATCGCTCCGAATGTGCTCGTATGGAGCTTCAGTGTTCAGAGATGTGGACCATTACAGGGACGGCGGAACAGGGGGTCCAATAATTTCAAAAGAAAAAATATAATAAACAACAGATCTAAATCTAGTATATAGCTTTGAACATTTCTCGGACAGAATGATAAATGTGATAACCGTACCATCAGAATGCACCATAACGCAGCGTTTTGCATCTGAAAACTCAATAATTTTCCAGGAGGGACGTCTGGATAATAATATACAAGCGTCAATATTCAATATTCAACCGCCTTCCATTAATAAATTTACGCGTCCATATTCCAAAGACCTAATTCGTGTAATTACTTTAGCACCAAATTAAAAGAATAAATCATAGTATACATAAAACTATGCTAATTACTTGCAAGACGGAAGCGGTCAACAGTTTCAATGATGCCAGCAAGACATCATGATGTTCTAAAAATATCAACTCCGTATCGACTTATGAAGTCCTTAAAAATGAAAAATGAAGGCTGAGCCTATCTCGTTTTACATCTAGTTTTGACAAATGGCCAGGCCCATGCATGATACACTCCAAAACTTGGGTCAGGGCGTTCATCAAGAACTCGCAAATCGAAAATATATACTGTCAAAATGTACAAGAAAGAACCATTTTAGCAGAAACCCCGGAACCAGTAGGGAGAATAAAAAGAGTTTGATATATTTTGGTATACCTGTATACACATATCACTCTAGAAAAGTTCTTCAAATTCAACATATTCCGACAAAATGCACCAGAAAACACCATTTTACTCCCCCAACCAAACTGACTGTCACCATATGAATGAAATAACCTTGAGTGTGACATTAAACCAAATCCCCTACTACCGTCCTCCCCCTCCAAGAGTGACCATATACATGTAGCAGGAAAGCATACGTTCCACTTCAGAAATCTTTCTACGTTTTTACTTTAGTAAAAAAAGAAAATTTCTCAAAATTGTCGATATGATGCACTCGAAATTTGCTACCGAAATCCATGTTGATGCCCAGATCACCATGTAGAGGAAACCATGTAATGCAAATACGGGAATATAGCCAACAGATAGTCCACAGGTATTTATTCTCTGCAGATGTACGTTTAGGGACCTGTACAGGCCTAAAGGGGAGCAATTTCACCACCCCTATTTACTTTTCTCATCCCTTAAGCTAGGGAGCTGAAACTTGCTACACTATACCAGAAAATGTAAAAGAACAAGATGGCCACTTTGATTTTTGATCGATTTTTCAGGCATATTTTTCGATTTAAAAAAAAAGTAATTTCTTCCAAAAAAAACCTGCGTGACAAATTAGTAAATATTGAATTGATGGGAAATAAAATAGTTTTTGTTCACTTTTCCTCGTGAAAAAGCAGAAATGTTTTAGAAAAATGAGGGAAACATACTTCTCTGATAACCTACCTGGCCGCCATCTTGAATTTATGCAAAGGGGCTCAAAACGAAATTTTGTCGTTTCGGAGATAGCGCAGAACGTTTAGTAGGGGGCCATAATACCCCCCTCCCCCACCCCCAGCACTGATAGGGTTAAAATAACTATCAAAAATACACGCATATTCTGTAGATTGGGTTAGTGACCTAGCGTTACTGACCTACATAATTTATCCCAGCGCATCAATTCCGAACTGTTATGAGTTATTTATTAGTTTCCCCTGCAGGACACAGACTAAGACATCTGCACTAATTATTGCTTTAAATTAATTCGGTGACATATTGGCAGAAATAATGGACGGTGCTTAAGCGCTCGTTAAAACATCACTTACCTTAGACAGTTTAGAAAGTGGCTATTATGGAATGTCTTATGCCTACCCATGCCACGTACCTTATGGGTTTGACCCATTCAATGGATTATCCTCAACAAATCACAAACACTCCTCTTGGGAAACCAATTCCACAGAATCGGACATGAGCCTCAGATGTCAATTTATCTGCGTATTAACTAGCAAAATTAACGCATGCCATTAATTGGGATTTGTAGACAGAATTGTGACTTACTGACCTACATAACAGACACCTGTTCGTAATATTAAACGTTTCTGAACCTTATTGACAATAGCCCATGCTCATACCTTCACTATATTTTAATTGCAATATTTGGTCAATAGATTTCGGTACCATTCCCCCTAAATCTCATGTTTATTCAAAACTGGTTCGATCTGTGAACAATCTTGGGAAGAAGTAATTGAAGGAAGATGACAAAATCATTTCGTCACAAACACATGGTCTGTAGATAATCTACAGTTCTTATTGTTTTATATTGGCATCTTTTCCAGTGTACACAGCTGACAATATTGAACACATACACTAATTTTCATTCAAAGATCACGATAATGACCTACTGACCCACAGAACAGACGGAATTTGACCAATGAAAATAAATCTCCCATCAGGTGATAGCCCATATACATACTTTCATAATGATACTTCCCATATAACATAAAAAGCAGTAGAAGTGGAAATATGTTGTCATATGTTACCCCTACCCCCTAATTTTCGAATTTGTTGACAAGTTTGCTGATCCGCTATATTTGCCTCTAGCACACTACCTTCCCAAGTTTCAGACTGGCCGCCCACCCTACAAGGATGCGTCTATGTCTGGTCTAACAAAAACTCACAATGAAAATTTTCTATACCGTGGGTTGAGGTTCATCCCAAAATAAGCGCTTTTTCTGTTTGGGATGATGGACTAATATTCCCGGGTAACAGTATCACAAGATCAATCCAAGATGGCGGCAGTGGCCATATCGGATAATGCAAGACAGCGAAAAACGATGACATGTTTTCTTTTAAACCCTATCTGGCTTGGGCTTTTTGGGACGTATCCTGGCCTGGGGGGGGGGGCGAAATGGCCCCCTAATTATTTTTCTTACCCCTTGAGCTAGGAGGCTGACTTACCACGCTATACCCTTGGGTCATGATCTACCAGAAAATGTAAAAAATCCAAGATGGCCGCGCTGATGACGTCACAGTGACGTTATTTTCAAAAACGGCCTTTTTTGGTCGATTTTTCGGTCGAATTTTCCGAATTTTCTATTTATTCAATTCCTCCGCAAAAACTACATGATAAATTAGTAAATATTAATGTGATGTGAAATAAAATAGTTTTTGCCCACTTTTCGTCGCGGAAAAGCAGAAATTTTGAAGAAATATGACAAAAACATCACTTTTCTAATATCCCACGTGGCCGCCATCTTGAATATACCCATAATCCTCTGCTCGGGGGGTTATGCAAATAGGCTCAAAATGACCTCAATATGATAAACTATAAAATAAAGGTGTGTCAGCTCTCCATTTTTTGTCGTTCCGGAGATAGCGCAGAAAGTTAGGGAGGGGCCAGGCCAGGTAGGGTTAACGATATAAACTACTTCCGAAGTTTGAACTCAATCGATGCATCATGTCAAATGACATTGATGGATCAGCCATTACGGACTGCTTTCCCATAACGAGGAATCTATGGGAATAGTGGGTGGATATTTTCTGTGTTCGACTGCATTCTGTTTCAAGCGTTCACGTTTTCCCTTTCTATTTTAGATCAAACGAACATGTGGTTATCCATAGCGGAAGAAAATGCCGAGCACTTCGTTAAAACGAGAGCTGCTGCGGAAGCAAAACGGATCTTGGATTCTGGTGGCTGCATATTCATTGTTGGCAACCCGGGAGACGGGAAAACTTCGTTGGGAAAATATCTCCTGTCAGAATATAGTGACCATGGTTACACACCTTACCTCATTCATAGCCCAGACGAATGGCGGTATTGTTGGGATCCCCGTCAACAGCAACTATTTATGGTGGATGATGCGTTTGGAACTTACCATCCCATGCAATCAAATGTAGACAGTTGGTTGAGCCTACATGCGGAGTTCGAGCTTTCACTTGCCAATGCAAAATACGTTTTCATATCTACAAAACATATATATAGAAGCTGCATGGAACAAGCCGGGAAAAGAAAAGTCAAATTTTTGGAAAATGTTCTGGATTTAAGATCTCCTGATTTCTGCATAAATGGAGACGAAAAAGTAGAAATAATCAATTCACATTGTGCCAAGAGAGGAGTGAAACTTGATCCATTAGCAGTTGAAGCTATTTCTAGTTTGAGTGCATCCGCCATCGGATTCCCAGAGTGCTGTAGACTGTTTACGTCGGATGAAAAGTTGAGAGAGCAGAAAGATCCGTTAGCGTTTTTCACCGAGCCTGACGAATCGATAAACGAACAGCTTCAAATTTTCCAAACTTCTCCAGATAATTCCCTCAGATATGCATACAGCCTACTAGTTCTGACTATGCTGCACGATGGAAAGATTCCTCTTGCTAAATTTGCTCGAGACAGGGATACAATTTTCACGAGTCAAGTACACGAAATATTAGAATTGATGGGCCTTCCTGATGAAGGTGCCTTTACAAGACTGTTAGAAGCTAAAAATTCAGTTCAAGAAACCTTCCTGACCTTGGAAGATTCAAGTGGGTGTCTGGTATTTTGTCACGAATCTACACAAGCTGTCCTTGCTTTGGATTTTGGACAGCGCTACACAAAATGTTTCCTGCGGTATGGTGGCCTATCTCTAATTTCTAAGCACGTGCAAACAAAGGCGACGGAAGAAAATATGAAGAATGTCATTGGCCTGGATTCCTCCCTTGAGGTAGAACTATTCCGTTGCCTTTGGCGTCACATTTCCAGAGGCGAGATCGAGGCAGTCTTCCAACATCCGTCTTTTTCGAGCGAATCATTCCAAGCTGCATTTCTTCAAAGTATCTTTTCAGAAGCTGGAGAAGGTTTGGAATATGAAAGAACGCGGTTCGGTAGTGATAAATCCCTGCTGTTTGTCGCAGTTGCATATGGAACAAAGACCTTTGTAGAGCACTATCTCTCGTATTGTAAAACGCTATTTGAGGAAAAACAAGAATCTCTATTACCCCTGGAAATAGACACTATCAACAGTACCTTCTCAGTAAACTGGCCTGAAGGTAAGAGCGAGGGTCGACATTGTGTGACTCTTGCGATAGTCGCTGCTTACTTCAACAGAATAAAAATTCTGATTTATCTAGAAACTATTGGGTGTAATATCTTTGCTAAAGATGAAATGGGTAAAGGTCCTTTGCACTATGCCTCTTACAAGGGACACACCGAAGTTGCACAGTTTCTGCTGAAGCGGGGTTCATACACTTCTGGTAGGGACGGAGAGACTCCTCTACACTCTGCATCATCTCAGGGACACACAGATGTCGTACAGTTGCTTCTACAGAATGGTGCTACATCGGAGGAAAGCATGAATAACGGAATAACAGCTTTACATATCGCAGGAAGCGCTGGATACCTTGGTGTTGTCAGGATTCTATTAGGGAGCAGGACCAAAGTTAACGCCAAACAGAGTGAAGGATACACAGCCCTCCATGCTGCTGCGCAGGAAGGCCACGCAGAGATTGCTCAAGTTTTAATAGAAGCGGGAGCTGAGGTGAATGCCAAAAGCAACGATGAATCAACTGCCCTACATTTATCTGCAAATAATGGGCATGAAGATGTTGTCAAGGTTCTGCTGGGCTTCGAGGCTGAGGTTACTTGTAAAAACCATGGAAATTATTCTCCTTTACACCTAGCAGCTTCTAAAGGTCACGAAGCTGTTGTAGATGTATTATTGTCAACCAATACTGATCCCGACTGCATCTTTGACAATGGCAGATCTCTATTACATACTGCGTGTTATGCCGGAAATTTAGCTGTAGCACGGATATTGTTAGAGCATGGAGCTGATGTAGCCCTCAAAGATAGCAATGGCAATACTCCAGCTCATGTAGCTGCTGAACAAGGGTCGGTTGAGGTTCTCACTCTTCTGAGGGAAAGGGGCGGATATTTGCATGAACGGAACAATGTAGAGCGTATCCCTTTGCATTTCGCTGCACTGATGGATCATTTAGACGCAGTGCAACTGTTGGCCTCTGAGGAATTCCTGAATGCCCGAGATTTTTACGGGGAAACGCCATTGCACATGGCGACCAAGGAAGCCCACCAGTCTGTTATGGAGTTGTTGTTGAACAAAGGCGCGGATATTTCAGCAAAGGATGCTAATGGAAAGACACCGATGATCTACGGCTCTGAAGCGGGGAATGTTCAGTTGGTCTCATTGCTAAGTACGTACGGAGCCTCTCTCACAGAGACCGATGGCGAAGGACGGACACCGATGCATGCTGCTGCTTATGCTGGTCATGTGAGTTTAGTTCAGTTCTTCCTCAATCACGGAGTAGACATAAACTTTGCAGACAACGATGGATACACACCGATACGTGCTGCTGCTAAAAACGGACACACAGACGTCGTTCAGTTGTTAATCTAACGAAGAGTAAGAAACAATACATGTTTGATATATGACCAGTTTTGCTATAGATTTGTAGGACTATATTCAGGCTGCTAGAACAGGCAACCTACCTATAAGTGGGATGGAAAAAACAGTTTGTATGGGGAAGTCAACCTATCCCAGAACGTGACAGATATCATCTGTAATAATTTGGACTCATTTGTTCCCGTGATCTCTAACATATAGTCCATATTTCTCATGAATAAAATACGAATATATATGGGGTGCTACACACCAGTTTTAATCAAAATACCCGATATTCACAGGATCACCTCAGGAGTATTTCTTCTATGCAATCTATGAGAGGTATATATATTTCTCGGTTCCAGTTGTGAAATCACATACAATTTAATAATGTACCCATGCAACGTAAGTAGTAGGGAAAGGCTATTTCGACTCAGGTTTCCGGGGGTACCCGAAAAATGCGCCAGCTATTTGCCTGTGTTAAATGGCTAGAAATGGGAGTTATCTCCCCCTTGGAGGATTGCATCAGCATTGGCTGGGTGCCAAGTTTTGACCATTATAGTTCCGGCAAAGGGCCCCTGGGCATGTATTCTTCCGCGGTGATGCGGTCTGGTGGTGATGCGGTCGCGGGAAAAAGCTTCCGCGGAGAAAAAGTAGTCCCCAGACTTCAAATACGCTGCATGGTCCGATTGGGTTTGAATTGAATTGAATTGAATTGAATATTTATTAACCAAATGAGGTCCAGGCAAGTTAACAGATATAACAAAGTTGGACTATACATTTGGCGGGATTAAAACCCCAGGGGGCTTGTTCTATCCCAGAATAAGTTACACAATGTCATGAAAAAAAGAGCAAAAGGCGCTGTTAAATACAATGGTGAAAAATATAGACCTCAGAGAGCTCATATAATCAATTTATATAGAATACAGAGACATAATATAATATAATATAATATAATATAATATAATATAATATATACAATTTTTCAGGAGAAGCTATCTTACAAAAGATGAAAAGTGAAGTAAAAAGTATTTTGCCAAGAGCTGATGTCGGAGACGTAGATGAATATTTGACCGTCGAGACTGCCGTTAAATATAACATGGTACAGGCTTGCATACAAAACGATGGCCAGTGTGAAAATGTAATTATTTATAGGTGTGAACAATGATAAACGGTACAGGTGGTTTACGTGGACTTAATTAATTCAAAATATAAATATCTTAATTAGCCATTATACTCGTATACGGTGCGACTTCAATCGAAGCTTGAAAATAGACATAGATTGGCAGAGTTTTAAGTCTTGGGGAAGAGAGTTCCATATGCGTGGACATTTAATTCTGGTGGAGTAGTATGATAAATTGGAAGGATAAGAGGATCTATAGAGATTGATGTGGGCTTGTCGGGTTGGGTAATGATGTACCTGGGATAGTTTCGTGAAATAGTTTCGAAATTTAAGGGGTAAGAGATAAGGGTGGTGGAAATATTTGTGGGTAAACACAGAGAGTAGGTAATTACTTATTTCACGTAATGGAAGAATTTTCAATTCGGTAAATAGCGGGTCAGTATGAGCGTATTTCCCAGTTAAACACACAATGTGTATAAGTCGTTTTTGGAGCATGATTAGTGGGGTAAGATGGGTTGGAAACGTGTTCCCCCAGATAATGTAACAATATGATATATAAGCGTAAAATAGCGAATAATACAGCATGACCAGTGTCTTTTTAAATCGGAGCATTAGTGGCCCACCTACACCCCAAAACGCCTATTTCCATACCCTTTGTCCACCGCGCATGCGCAGGATGACGATTATTTCAACCCCACACCCAGCCCGGTAGATGCGCCTTCACGAATGTTTCACTTTGATACCAAAAACGTGTCGTATGAGGTATCAAAGTGAAGCATTCGTGAAGGCGCATCTACAGGGCTGGGTGTGGGGTTGAAATATCGTCATTCTGCGCATGCGCGGTAGACAAAGGACATGGAAATAGACGTTTTGGGGTCTAGGTGGGCCCTTAGTGGACCGATGGGGTCGAGTGAGGTATCAATGTGAAGCATATGTGAGGGGGCATCCGACTTGGTGGATGT
The DNA here is from genome assembly GCA_036873755.1 of Hanleya hanleyi. Classification (NCBI taxonomy): domain Eukaryota; kingdom Metazoa; phylum Mollusca; class Polyplacophora; order Lepidopleurida; family Hanleyidae; genus Hanleya; species Hanleya hanleyi. The sequence goes on along the minus strand of JAVTVY010050198.1, from coordinate 163,935 downwards.
GAGGTAGGAATATCGTCATTCTGCGCATGCGCACTAGACAAAGTTTATGGAAATAGACGGTTTGGGGCCTAGGTGGGTCACTAGTGGGCCGATGGAGTCGTGTGAGGTATCAATGTAAAGCATATGTGAGGGAGCATCCGATTGGACTAGTGTCTCGTTCGTTGTCAACATTCTGCGCACGCACAGACAGGGAATTGTGGAAAAAGGGTATGGACATAGACGTTTTGGGGTCTAGGTGAACCACTGGTGGGCCGATGGAGTCGTATGAGCTATCAATGTGAAGCATATGTGAGGGGGCATCCAATTGGGCTAGTGTCTCGGCCGTTGTGAACTTTCTGCGCATGCGCAGACAGGGAATTGTGGGAAAAGGGTGTGGAAATAGACGTGTTGGGGTTTAGGTGGGCCACTAGTGGGCCGATTGGATCGAGTGAGGTATCAATGTAAAGCATACGTGAGGGAGTATCCAACGGGCTGGGTGTGACGTGGAACTGACGTCATTCTGCGCATGCGCAGTAGAGAAAGTGTATGGAAATAGACGTTCTGGGGCCTAGGCGAGCCACAAATAGACCGATGGAGTCGAGTGAGGTATCAATGTGAAGCATATGCGAGGGAGCAACCGTCTGGAGTAGTGTCTCGGCCATTGTCCACATTCTGCGCATGCGCAGACAGGGAATTGTGGGAAAACGGTGTGGAAATAGACGTTTTGCGGTCTAGGTGGGCCACTAGTGGTCCGATGGAGTCGAATGAGGTATCAAAGTGAAGCATTCGTGAAGAGGCATCCAGTCATGGGTGGCTGCATGTAAAATTGGAGGTATGACGTCACCTCCGGTCTGGGTGAATGGGGCGTGTCCTGGGAACATGATAGGACATGTACTGACCTGTCTGTGGGGTTTTCCCTGCCAGAATTTCACTGACGTCTGCGCCTGCATCCGGGTATGTATGATGGTCTGTGTGAATGGGTGTGACCTGGGAACATGATAGGAATGCATGTACTGACCTGCCCGGTCCGCCACAGCCGCAGCGCGCGCGGGTTATCTGGCCGCACGCCTGCGCGGCATCACCGGAAGTGCGTGGGTGAATTTCGGGTCAAAAGGTCAAAGATCACATCCAGGTCAAAAGGTCAAAGGTCTCCCTTTCCGCAATGTTCGGCAACAATGTCGCGGCATCGACTTACAGAGCTTGAACACAAAAAGGGGATTGTAAATTAACCTGGGAAGGATGGACAGTTCCATTTGGACCAATCAGCGGTCGAGAAAAAGAGCCAATGAGCGATCGATAAAAGAACCAATGGACGGGCGCTAGAATTTCGCTCACGTCTGCGCCTACATCCGGGTACGAGGATGCTTCCGCCTACGCCCGCACCTACATCCGGGTTCTTGTACATCCGGGTAATGTTTTCTGGACATTGATGGGTTACTATTGGCTCCATCCTAGGCCACTGATTGGCTACTTTCTCCACGGTGTTCAAAGCCAGTTTGACCGAATCCCCACATGTCTGTTATAGCCTTCATGCATTATGCTCATATAGAAAACACACAAGACGGGATTTTTTTTGGTGAGATCTCATTTTGTTTTTTATTCAACAATAACTAACAACAACAACGTGAGAACAACCACGTGAAAACTGAAGCCCAGAAACGGGGGATTGTGCATTGAAATTAAAAGAACTTAAGCCCAGAACAGGGGGCTTGTACATTGAAATAACTTAAGCCCAGAACGTGGCTTGTACATTGAAATGATGGACGGCCCAGTCATATACGAGTACATCGCGGTCCTCGGCCTTGGGGTACTCGTCAATCATCTGTATGATGGTAGATAAGGTTCTTCCCCGGCATCGATTGTACAGGTAAAACAAGCAATATTGTCCGCACACGCTACTGGTCAGGCTTTGCAACGTTTGACTGTTCCAACACCACGTCCCTGTGCCTTGATCCATGAAGTCTGTTAAATCGGGATGGAGGGGTGGCAGGCCGTACGGGTCAAAGTATTCGCCCTGCTGTTCTGTCAAGTACACGCCCACCCAATGTTCACCGGGCCGATCCATCGGGTCCGTGTTGAGAACGTAAACAGCAGGATACATACGGTCTAATGGGAACACATCTCGGGCGAACACCCCTTGAAAGACCATACGTGTCCCTGGGTCATTCTCCAGCACGGTGGTTATCTGGTCTGTATCCATATTAGGTGGCAAAGTCACACAGGACGTTGCGCGCCTTGTCCACTTGAATGATGTTGTCAAACTCGGCGTAGCAGATCACATTGACGGTGCTCCGGAGGGCTCGTGCAAAGTGGATTTCCAACCGTAAATTGACCTGCTTGGCGAGGGCCAGCTGATGGTCGTTCTCTAAGGTGGGGGTCAGATCGAAACAAAACAACGTGTATCCGTTCGCGTAGTCCTCCCGACAGATCATATTACCTTCGTCCTGGTTGATTTGACCGGTGGCTGAAAACAGGCTCTGATAGGCTAGAATGAAATTCGCGCGCCCAAAGTTCGGTGTTAAGGCCGTGGCTGGGACCTGTTGTCCATCCACATGCAGAGCCACAAAAGTGATGCCGAAAGGTTTAAAGTCAAACGGGTTCTCTGGGTAGGCTCCGCTGAAACTGGTATTCTTTGTTGGCGCTCATTTTTCCAGCAGACAAAGAGAACACTTTGCTTTGCACACGTCGGATAGGGTACTGGGCTGGTTTTGTTTCCAAGGCTTTGAGGTGTCCCAATTGAACGGCTGGATTCGGTTTCACTTTTCGGACATACAGGACTGCGTCTTGGATGACAATCTTATCGTCAGCTGCATGCCCCTCTACGTTAGCGGCCATCAAGGCGAAGGCCGGAGGCGCCCGTATCAGTCGGATTTTGACCGGTCTTGCATGAAAATGTCTGCGTGCAGTCGACCCATGAGATCCACCGAGACGCCGTTCGCGGTGAAAGCCTTCCGTTTGTTATATCCCGCATTGTCGTTCTCTACGCCCATGTGCTCGTCTGTGTCCTTTTAGAATAAAGCAGCTGTCAGCTGAGATTATTTAGCCTCTCGTCCATGCGACAACAGCGTCTCGATGTAGGCTCGATAGGGGTACGTGTTGGTCGAGTCACTGATGAGTTTGTCGCTGAGAAATATATCCACCTGTTGACACATAGAGTGCAGCCAGAGATTCGTCGAGTCCACCGTTGCTTGGTCGAAGATTTTGGAGCCATCCCCATTGACGACCTTGGCTTTCACATACAAGTATGTATGGGTTAAATCCACATAGGCCGTATCCGCATTACTGATGGTGAACTCGATGGGCCCTGTTTCGTTTATGCTGGAGAGCGGGAGATGCTCCATCCATAATCCTTGTTCGGCGCTGGTCTGTGTGGGCGGGACGGTCCACAAATCAAATTCACTGTTGGTGGAGGGGCAGGACTCTGCGTGGATGAAGGACATGTTTAAGAAAAGATATCCTGGGTCTTCGATGTGGGTCGTCGCTGGGTCGGTCGTCAACTGGTGCGTGGTCTCGGTGGTGCAGGTCTTTTATTCCCTACGGTGCGTTTTGCTTTGGGGACCAAGACGCCTCCTACTTCTTTGGCCCGCCGTTTCAAGGCTTCTTTGGGTGCCGTACCCCGCAAGACATCACCTGCGACTTGCAGTCCACTGGGTACCGCTTGTTTGCCGATCGCTTCCATCCCACGCGTCACCAAAGGCAGGAACGTTTTGACGATGCTCCCGAGCATGTTCCCCAGCCCATGTCCTCGTTGCATGCGTGCACCACTAAAGACCGGAAGGCCACCTCCGGCCTATTGGGCATAATAGTCCATATAGCTGCGTGCATCGCACTCGTAAGGCACCTTCATTATACAAAGTGGGGAGCACGTGCTTGTCGAAAATGAAGTGTCAGCACCACTTTTCCTCGTTCGAATGCCACCGATCGTCCCATGTCATCTCTTATATCCACCGTGAAAGTGTTGCTGTCGGTTTGTCGTACGGGTAGGTAGAGCATGTGGGTGAAACTGTGGGTGATTTGATCTCCATACGTCTTTTTAATGGGGACCACCCGTAACAGAGGTGTGTTGATATCGCCCACGATGTGGTTGTCGACCACGTCCGTGTAGACGTGGAGTTCGTACATACCCGACCACATATCCATCGGGATCTGGCCTTGGTGGGCGATGGGGCCAGCGAACGTCTGTAGATCGAAACCCAGCATTAGCTGTAGGAATAGGACTCAGTGCGACACTCACGTTGGCGGTGAGGATGATCTGTGCCTTGTCGCTGTGTGCGTTGTAATTGAAGTCCACGTGATTCTTGACGGGAAAGGATTTGATGGGTTTTGAAACATTCGTGACCTCCCGTAGAGCCTTATAATGCAACAGTGTTGTCAGCCGTCGCATGCACTCCTTGGGAGTATCGGTATCGGCCTTCGGGGAGGGTGAGTCGGGTGTCTTTTCCTTCGTAGGTCACCTCGTACCACACTTCACTGGCTCGCACGTTGTACCACGAGTAAGGGTATTGGATATCCACGAGGCCATATTCCCATCATCCAGGTAAATGCAACGGTTGCGGGAACTGGGTGACGTACTTGGCCAAGGTGTTGTCAGGAAACACATCCAGCGAACTGTTACTGGGTAGGGTGGGGTAAAACATGGCGACTGAGCTGTCCTGCTGCTGATGTTGGTTTTAATAGGTGTTCCAGGCCATGGGCGGTTGTGTCCGGCGTCGTGTTCGTCGCGGTGACTAGCTACGTGTCACGGCTCTGGAGATGTGGGGTGTCTTGATCAAGGGTGGTTTTAAAAGGCATGACAAGGTGCCCGTTGTGGTGGAGCTTTGGGGGGTGACTCCGGTCCATACTCGGCTTCCCAAGAAGGTAGTGGGCCACTCGGCGATTGCTGGGTCCGCTGCATCCAGGCCCAGCGCTGGGGGTTCCCCACCAATTCCTGTGGTACATGCATGTCTTTCAAGCCTCGAGCGAAGACCTTCCATCCTCGAGGATCCGTGTGCGACCTGCGTTGACGCATCAGGTCATTCACTAAATCCGTCATGTGGGTACCGGGGACCACTTGATTCTGTACCAGTAGTTCGCCTTTATCATTCCAAGTCATGTTAGGATTCTGTTTCATCCGTTGTAATACCAGACCAGCTTGTTTCTTGAACGATGCAGGTACGCTCTTCAGGACTTCGTCTTCCACCCACTGTGGGGCTGTGGGTGGTATCCCTGGTAATGGCGGCTGTTGGAGCGGTGTTGAGGTCGGCGGTGGGTCGCGTGGTGGTGGTGGTGGTGGTGGTGCTGGGGTAGAGAGGGTTTTGTATTGGTCCATGAACGTCATGTACCGTTGAAGCGTCTCGTACCGTTGTACTTTCTCACTGTCGCTTAACCTCGGTCTTTGTAAGATCTGTTGCATCTCTTCATCGAGAGAGGGTAGGGCGATTGGAGGTTTTGAAGGAACCGTGGTTCGACGAAGACCATTTTTTTTTCGTGTGGCTGATTGTCGGTCGAAGAGTCCACCCAGTACTGGATCCAACACGGAAGCGGCCAACGGTGCTAAGAAGGCCCAGAGAAAGCCGCCTTTCTGTAACACCTTTTTATTTTGTGTTTGAGAGACTTGCTTCTGGACTAGGGTTCGGAGACCTGTCTTATGCTTGGCCAACTTGGTCTTCTGAGTCGGAGGCAGTAGTACGTTGCATTTTAACAGGTTGTACCCGATCTCGCACAGACAGCGTACAAGGTAAGGGTCCGCACCGCGTGCAATGGTTCGGACCAACCCAGGTGGGGCCGTCGTCAATACACGGAGCCTCGGGGCGTGCTTCCGTACTCGCGCAGACATCATGTACAACTAATGCTAGAACCCACAACTGTGCCCTTTTTATCTACCTCAGACAATGTCAATCATGCTGTGGTATTAATTCTTTTTATTATCTCCATCATCAAACACACACACTCCACCAGGGGGAGCCACTGTGGGTGTGTTTACATTATTTTTGCATGTACACGTGGTGGGTCTCTCCGGGAAAGATGCCGGTCCGTAGTCGGCGGTCGAAGAGCATATACCCGTGCTGAGGGGTTGTCGCATCTTTAAAGGCTGCTAACGCAAACGGTGTGCGGCCGGGATACATCTGTCTCGCCAGGTGCAGCAGTTGAGTGGTATCCCTCGGGTTTTTGAAGACCACCAGGTAGTGAGCATTTAAGCTGATGTTCCGATGTTCTTTGTTTTTACTGAATAGATTCTGCACAATGTAGATGATGCTGAGCCGTCGATGGTGTCTGCCTTTGGTAAAGAGTTGGGTGACTCGCGCATCCGTCTCCGCCATGAGATCATCCAGAACCACCAAGGTGTCCGGTTCCAAATCGGCCAGGTTGGGTAGGCCTTCCACGAACGTGACGTGGTTCATTGCTGCATACGCTGCCTGCCATTCTCCGTAACACCACACGACTCGGGCAATGGGTGGGGTGATCATGCTGCCGGCGTGTTGAAGGAGCTTCCTGACGAAGTGCATTTTGCCGGAGCTCGTCGGTCCTGCGATGACGCAAGTGAAGGGATGCTGCCACCAGCGAGGGTCCATGGTTCGAGGTGTATGCGCTGTCGTGGTAACCCGCTCTTGTCAATTTGATACGAGTGAACTGGAGTCTCTTGAGTCCAACTCATGGTCTTTTCATATTCGGTCCGTATCTTCCGAATGCGGGATATCCTGAACGATCTCTTCGAACATTTCAAGCTGACTCGCCGTTCTTGAAGCAGGATAGGATCATTTGTTTGCATAGGGGCATACCATAAAATATTAGTTTTAATTTGTTTTCACATTAACCGTAAAGGGGCGCATCTGATATCATTAAAAAAAGAATCAAATAAATAAAACATAACATAAATGCAAAATAAAAATTGCCACGACATCTACATGCATCTGATTACTGCTTTCATATATGGCACATCTGCGAAATTAATGGATTATATTGAGTACACTGAAAACAAACATTCTTAGAATTTAAGGAATATTTCCCGACTATTACACCGGCGGAATATTCCTTAAAATTCAATAAGGAATATTCCGTAGTATGTTATGGAAATTCCTTAACATGGTAAGGAATATTCCTTAGTTATATTGAGGAATATTCCACTGGTGTAACAGTCGGAGAATATTCCTTAAATTTTTAAGGAATTTTTTTTTCTGTGTACCTGACCAGGTGTGTATAATAGCTGAGCACCTGTCCACAATCAAACCCATGTCATCCTTAGATTCTGCCGATAGTCTGCGATATTTGGTCAACAATATCGACAAGTACGAAGCCGGGAATAGTCAGCAATAGGAACGTTCCACACGTCAAGCTGCTCAAGGCAATTTTCTGGTAGCAGCATGCTAACAAAATTCCGTTGTTTTCATCATTGCAAGTGAATATATTTATTATGAGTTTTATATTTAATTGTTTGAGCGAGATACTATTCTTTTTTGGTATAACCCATTTACATAGAAATGCAAAAAGTGAGTCCTTGTGATCCGCAATTAATATATTTTGTAGACTTCATATATGGCTAATATGTATACATTACCGGTAGTTCAACCTAAGGCGCTCGCAAACTAATGGTGTATTCGTGACAAACACCGGGTATAGTTGCCTATTCCATCCAAGATTGAATAAGGGTGGCCCAGATCGATATTTTTTCCCATTTTTTATTACATTTTCTGCATTCATTGCACACCTTTATAGAACAATTACATATCGCGACTTGCATTCGTGGAAACAGAAGAACGGGTTATTTCTCGTGTTATTGATTTTCGCCTATTTTCTACAAACAGATTTTAGTTTATCACATGTTTTCTTTACAATTTTGTCATTTCTAGTAACGTCGTCATCATTGACTTTATCATTTTTTTTCCAACGAAAACCAAACAGAACTCTTGGAAATGTTTACATCGTTTAAACCGCAGAATAAATCGATTTTTTTTTATCAATTTTTGCGAAAATTTTATTTATGTAATTTCCCCCCCCCCCCCCTCAAATGTATGATAAATTACCCGTAATTTTACACGTGATCCTCTGCAAATAGACTCCAAATGACCCCAATATGATAAACTACAAATTCACGGAGTGTCGGCTATCAATTTTTTGTCGTTCCGGAGATTGCGCAGGAAGATTGCGCAGGAAGTTTGGTGGTGGGGGTTGGCGAATGTCCCTCCCCGAGGCCTGGTAGGGTTAAACAAGGAATTGTTTGCATAAAATAGTCCAAGATATGTAGGAAACATGCAAATTTGACCCCGTCTTTGGAAGACCCACGGAATGTGCCGTTAAACGAATACAAGTAGTGGCCTAATTATCCCCACTGAATGGCAGCTTCCACACCTTTATAGAACAATTACATATCGCGACTTGCATTCGTGGAAACAGAAGAACGTGTTATTTCTCGTGTTGACTTGTTGTAACGTATGCTTGCCAATATGTTGTATTCTTCATTGTAGTGAACAAGCACCCACCGGACAAGCAAAGAGGCGCAAAAGCACGAGGAAAAGCCCTCAGGTGTGATGCAGTCTTACCTGACTATTTCTTAGCATAAATTTCAAGATTTTCTTTTAAAATTATCTTGTTTTTTTTCCTTTTCATTTTCGTCCTCACTCACCTCCTGGGTAGGAGGGAGAGGAGGGGGGTCTCTTAGGGCGTTATTGACCTACTTACAACCGGTGACATCAACAGATCACTTTCGACTGACCTTTGTGAAGTCACTCCCGGTTCCGGTCACGTGATCGGAAGTGCACAATAGTGGAAATGCGCACAATAGCGGAAATCATGCGCAGGGTTAAAGGTCACTTTATGTCACATGACCGGAACCGGAAGTGACTTCACAAAGATCAGACGGAAATGATCTGTTGGCAAAACCTGTCGGAAGTAGGTCAATAACGCAGTAACTCCTCTTTCTATACTACTCTCTGTTAAACATGTTCACGTGTAAACTGGATGGAAAATCGGAAGTGGTAATCGAGGCGGACACTGGGCTCCAGGTTAGGACTTTCGTCTCCTGGAAGTCAGTGTCCCAGGACATCCAAATCCAGACCTGAATGCCCGACGGACAATTAAATCCAGATCTTAGTGTCTTGGGACACTTACGTCTGGACGCGAGTGTCCTTTGGACACTCGATGCATGGGGCCATGGTTTCCGTCACACCGGTTCCGTAGAAAATGGCGACGGGCAGCTCGATGTAAACTATAGGTGTCTTGTTTTCTTAACCAATCTCGGACTTGAGCACGTTGTATCCCCTGGGGTTTGGCCGCTCGATAGAGAGCCGTCAATGCACTATAGGCCGCCGGACTGTCGGGACTGTAGTATAAGTTATCCAACATCTTCTCCCAGCTCTTCATGGTGACAAATGATGATGGACCCTGGCTCTATCGTTTATTTATAACGGGTATATCTTGGGCCGGAGTTTCTTTCTGATTTTCTTCGTTGGCTTCTGCCAGCATATTGTCCATGGTAAATGACCAGTCCAACTCGTCTGATGCCCGATCTTCCTTCGTAAGCACTTCATCCACATCTACCACGGCATCTTGCAATGCAGACCATAGATCAGGGTGAAGGGTAAAATGCACTGTACCCCCATATAGCCGAGCCAATTGAGCAAAGAAGGGGCCGCGTCGGATGTACACATCATGACACAAGTGAATGAGGTCGTCGTCCAGTTCACCAGACAACACCCGTTTGAATTTGGTCCAGCCCTCCCGAGACAAACGAATGTGAACCCGGCATGGTTGTTTAGGGTCCGCATCACCTCCTCCATGATATCGACCTTATCCGCATAAACGTGCAGGAAAACCTCGAGGGTCAAGCTGAGAAACGCCCGTATTATATGCTCCGTCATGGTCAGTACGCGAATGGTACCAGATTTGACTGTCTCTCGTATTTATAAGGAGAACCCCGTGAGATCAAAGGATCGGGTGGTCATGTCACTGGGCTGACTGAGTCTAGCCGGATAATCAATGGCATCGTCGTCTGCCTCCGCTTCATTGCAAGATATTTGTTCATTGGGTTCTGCCGCCGCTTCTCTCATGGCACGAGCCCACTCCAACTGAACAGCTGACCGCTCGTCCGGTGTAAACAGCTGGTCCACGATAGGCATCACTTTCTCGAAAGCTGTCCACAGATCGGGCTCTAGCGTGAAACCTCGCGTAGGGTCTTGGTAACGGCCCAGGCGTGGGAAGAAGGGTCCACGGTGTACGTAGATGGCATTGTCCATGTGGGTGAGGTTTCCGTCGAGCTCACCGCTCAACACCCTTTTAAATTTGGTCCAGCGGTCACGGTGTAGCGTAACCGTATTAGATACGGTCTCAGTGCGATCAGCAAACATCTCCACGGTCTTCAAGGATGGTGACTTTATCTTCATAGACGTGTAACCCCACCCGGGGTGTAATGGGAAGGATGGCTCGTAGGACTGGTGACATGCTTGACCCAATGACGAACGGTCAATGACACACACTCTGACTGTCTCTCGTATTTATGGTGAGGTCCATCGGTGACATGGTTGACCCAATGACGAAGGGTGAATGACGCACACGCTGACTTACCCTAGTATTTATGGTGAGGTCCCACTGTCAATGCCAAAGCGTCAGGGTCAATAGGGCAAAGACCATGACTAGGCCAACCAGCCGTCGCTGGTTCCGGCGTGAGCGCTCGTGGTCCATAGGATGGCTGTCATAGTCCAGTAATGGTTAGTGATAGCACACCTCTCCATCGTGTGCACTCTGTCGAGGACCGCTTCTGTGAACTCTTTCAGGACCTGGCGTCGCCCCGCGTTGTCGTCACCATCTCCAAACATGGACCGACCCACTGCTCGGTAACCCGTGAGTGAATTAACCACGGTCGCATGCTGTAAAACGCGAGTCGCATAGGGACGGGTGTCCGTCATGGCTCTGTAACCGTAGAAATGAAGGTGTGGGATCCAGAGGGACGTGTTTTATAGACCATGTCACCAATGCGCGCTTATACGTAGCTCTACGGGTGTAGTCAGTGATACGTACTATTCTGATGCGTTAGTCCAAAAAAGAGAGCAACAACAAAGATTACAGGTCAATCCAATCTGTTTTCGAGCCAATGGCTCGCCTATATACAGTATGGTAGCGATTGTGACCTGGATTTGATCTTTGACCTTTTGACCCGACATTCACCCGCGCACTTCCGGATAACCCGCGCGCGCGCACTCGACCGGATAACACGCGCGCTGCAGCCGGGCCGGGCCGGGCCGGGTAAATCCCCACAGACAGGCCAGTACATGCATTCCTATCATGTTCCTAGGTCACACCCCATTCACACACACCCTCATACATACCCGGATGCAGGCGCAGACGTCAGCGAAATTCTGGCGGCAAAACCCCCACAGACAGGTCAGTACATGTCCTATCATGTTCCTAGGTCACGCCCCATTCACCCAGACCGGAAGTAACGTCATTCCCCTAATTTTACATTCACCCACCCATGACTGGATGCCCTTCACGAATGCTTCACTTTGATACCTCGCTCGACTCCATCGGACCATTATTGGCCCACCTAGACCGCAAAACGTCTATTTCCACACCATTTTCCCACAATTCTCTGTCTGCGCATGCTCAGAATGTGGACAACGGCCGAGACACTACTACCCCAGGCGGTTGCTCCCTCACATATGCGTCACATTGATACCTCGCTCGACTCCATCGGCCCATTAGTGGCTCGCCTAGGCCCCAGAACGTCTATTTCCATACACTTTCTCTACTGCGCATGCGCAGAATGACGTCAGTTCCACGTCACACCCAGCCCGTTGGATACTCCCTCACGTATGCTTTACATTGATACCTCACTCGATCCAATCGACACACTAGTGGCCCACCTAAAGCCCAACACGTCTATTGCCACACCCTTTCCCCACAATTCCCTGTCCGCGCATGCGCAGAATGTTGACAACGAACGAGACACTAGTCCAATCGGATGCTCCCTCACATATGCTTCACATTGATACCTCTTACGATTCTATCGGCCCACTAGTGACCACCCAGGCCCCAAACCTTTGTCTATTGCGCATGCGCAGAATGACGATATTCCTACCCCACATCCACCCAGTCGGATGCCCCCTCCCATATGCTTCACATTGATACCTCACTCGACCCCATCGGTCCACAAAGGGCCCACCTAGACCCCAAAACGTCTATTTCCATACACTTTGTCCACCGCGAATGCGCAGAATGACGATATTTCAACCCCACACCCAGCCCCGTAGATGCGCCTTCACGAATGCTTTACTTTGGTTTAAACAATATTTTATTGAATCAGTGGGAGCACAATGAGCCGGGGCTCGTTAGTGTGTCTCCCAGTCGTATATACAACAATTAGTTATTCAACACATACACATAGAAGAATATGTACATATTCATTTATGGCAGGATACTTTATATGATAAGTGACGATGTGAATATTGTAGTAGTGAAGAATAAACTTACATTTTTTTATATATTTCGGTTTAAATAAGTTATTTCCATTAACGCTGTACTGTTGAAACGTAGTATTGGACAGAGGGAGTGTCATTGGTCAGAAGTTGCATCTGTGGCGAATGACCTACATGTGAAGAAATGTTTTATTTCTATCTGATCGCGAAAATCACAAGTCAGCATTGGAACCTGTTGGTTTCTATAACAAAAGCTCCCAGGTACATCTGGATATTAATATTTTCTGTTAGACTTTTATCACAATCTCCAAAAAGGAGATTGGGACAAGTGACAGAATAGGGATCATCGTAGATGTCCAGCAGATTAGCAATCAAACGTTGTCTTTGACTGATAAAAATGGGACAGTGGAAGAAAAAGTGCTCGACAGTTTCGTCAAGGCAGCCGCAGTTACATATCGCGTTGTCGCTTACATGATTCTCAAACAAGTGTCGTTTCAAGTTGCTGCATCCATTACGAATTCGGCACAGTAGGATGTTTTGTGACCTTGGGCCAATATAATTCCAAGGAGGAGGGATAGGTTTAGGATACATTTTTATTAATTGCTGTTTGAACTGTGGAAGGCTAGCAGAGTTCCTCACGGGAACGGGTAATGTATTCCAATCACGAATTGTAGCCGGAAAAAACGAACCACGGAAGAGTTCAGTGCGGCACCGGTGTGGTGTAAATTGATCCACATGACGTATATGATATGGATTTCTGTCACGTGTGAGTGGAGGAAGATGTCTATTCAGTGCTGAAAGGGTCATACCATTAACTATTTTATATAGCATGGCAAGACGATGCATATATCGTCTGGTGGATAACAATTCGAAACCGGACTCAGTGTACAAAGTTTCCGATGAACAGCTTCATGTGAGGCCAGTAATCACTCGCAGTGATTCTTTCTGGATGTTTTCTAATTTGTTAACTAAGATATTGTCTATATTATCCCAAACGATATCGGCATATTCTAAACTTGGTCTAATAAAACTTTTGTACATAATTTCCAGGCTTTTTCGGTCCAACAAATACTTTACTCCCCTCAGAATGGATAATTTGCGTTGTGCTGTAACTATTATGTTCTCTATATGGTCGTGCCATGTCGCCCTATTATTGAGAGTTAGTCCGAGATGTTTATGATTCAATGAAGCAGTCACCAGATTCTTGTCGAAGACATTATCAACATGAGATTGATGTAGTCGCCTCGATATCAAAAGGGAGATTGTTTTAGAAGCATTAAAGTCAACTAGCCACCGAGCGGCCCAGTCAGTTATGAGACTCAGGTCATGGTTAATACTGGGAAGAGTGGTAGTGACGATACAGCTCACCAATCTCCAACGTACGAGTTGTCACAGCGAAACAGCTCACCAATTAACAGTATACGAGTTGTCAGAGCATTTCCATCATAGCTCTCTAGATTTGTATCTAATACCGCTTATGCCGGTGCTAGGGGCCGTGTGGTCATATCATCGAAGTTGCCACATGAACAGGTACAATAAAAGCGTACCTGAGATACAACACATATCAGGAATCGTTAGATTCTTGGTATGTTCTTTAGAATAGGTTAACCAGAAGACTATTCTGTGAAGTCATGTGACGCAGTCAGTATGTCGGCACCTCTTCCCACTTCCCTTATATGTGTTGTAATTTTTACCTGTATATGGCGAGATTCTGCTGGTGGACGTTTCGTCCCCGAGGCCCGCCCCCTGTACAGACCTTTTGGTCTTTGATATATGTTGGCATTTGTGGGAAGTTGATGCTGGGTCGACATCGGGCCTTACAGACTAGTCTTTCGTGTTAAATGCCGTCATTTACATCTGATGACGATACAGCTCACCAATCTCCAATGTACGAGTTGTCACAGCGAAACAGCTCACCAATTACCAGTATACGAGTTGTCAGAGCATTTCCATCATAGCTCTCTAGATTTGTATCTAATACCGCTTATGCCGGTGCTAGGGGCCGTGTGGTCATATCATCCAAGTTGCCACATGAACAGGTACAATAAAAGCGTACCTGAGATACAACACATATCACGAATCGTTAGATTCTTGGTATGTGCTTTAGAATAGGTTAACCAGAAGACTATTCTGTGAAGTCATGTGACGCAGTCAGTATGTCGGCACCTCTTCCCACTTCCCTTATATGTGTTGTAATTTTTTCCTGTATATGGCGAGATTCTGCTGGTGGACGTTTCGTCCCCGAGGCCCGCCCCCTGTACAGACCTTTTGGTCTTTGATATATGTTGGCATTTGTGGGAAGTTGATGCTGGGTCGACATCGGGCCTTACAGACTAGTCTTTTGTGTTAAATGCCGTCATTTACATCTGACGACGATACAGCTCACCAATCTCAATGTACGAGTTGTCACAGCGAAACAGCTCACCAATTACCAGTATACGAGTTGTCAGAGCATTTCCATCATAGCTCTCTAGATTTGTATCTAATACCGCTTATGCCGGTGCTAGGGGCCGTGTGGTCATATCATCCAAGTTGCCACATGAACAGGTACAATAAAAGCGTACCTGAGATACAACACATATCAGGAATCGTTAGATTCTTGGTATGTTCTTTAGAATAGGTTAACCAGAAGACTATTCTGTGAAGTCATGTGACGCAGTCAGTATGTCGGCACCTCTTCCCACTTCCCTTATACATGTATGTGTTGTAATACAAACACGTGTCATCTGCAAATATGTGTATGTTGTTAAGGATTCCAATGGGTAGATCATTGATAAACAGGAGGAATAGAAGTAGTCCCAGAACTGATCCTTGTGGAACACCAGCGTGGATACGTAATGACTCTGACTCGATTCCATTAAGTACTACTTTCTGGAATCTATTCTTCAAATAACTGTCTAACCACTTGATCAAATTACCACAAATTCCAAATTGTTTAAGTTTTTGTATTAGTCCTCGATGCCATACCCGATCAAATGCTTTAGAGATATCAAAGAAAACGAACTGTACTTCTTTCTGTTGGTCAAGAGCAGTGACTTTGTCGTTGTATATATCAAGCAACTGTGTAACTGTGGACTGCGACGGTAAAAAGCCAGTCTGGTTCGTTGTTATATCATATTTCACATAGTTATATATATACTGCGCTACTACCCGCTCCATTACCTTGCTAAGACAGCTCAATAGTGAGATGGGACGGTAGTTCGAACACAATTCACTTGCACCTTTCTTGAAGATAGGTGTAACATTGGCGATTTTCCAGTGATTAGGAAAAATTCCAGAATTTAGTGATAGGTTAAAGAACTGTGCTAGGACAGGGGCCAGGATAAATCTACCTTCGTGGAGACATTTTGGACTAATGTGGTCGGGACCTACGGCTTTAGTTACATCGAGGTTCGACAGAATTTCAAGTACATCATTGGTGGACACAGAAAATTGGCCAAGAGTGTTGTTAGTATACAGGGTAAATGGTGGGAGTTCAGAATGAGAACTATTTAATTTTGTTATGTTAGTAAAGAATTCGTTTAATAGATTTGCCTTGTCCTTGCTGTCGTAGGCGAAAGTATTATCAGCCCGTTTAAGGGGTGGGATTTCATTGAATGTGGAATTGCAATCTTTTAGTAAAGATTTGCCTAATTTCCACCAGTATTTAGACCCAACGCGACCGTTCTGGATTTTCTCGGCCGTTTTTTTGTTTAAAGTTGGTCTTTGCTATTCGAACGAGGTGATTAACCTGGTTACGTTGCTTGTGAAATTTCGCGATGTCCAGCTCAGACCTTGTTTTCCTGCTTTTCTTATACAATTTGTCTCTAATTCGCATTTCATGTTTAATATTATTGGAAATCCAAGGTTTATCATCAGGTTTAATAAGCACACTTTTGTGGGGGATACTTTCGTCAGATGCACAAGAATGTTATGAGAGATTTTTTCGCAAAAATCGTCAATTACGTAATCACCGGTTGGTATAGACCAGTCAGAATTGGCTAGTATTTCATTAAATTTAGTCCAGTCGGCATTATTATAATTCCATAGAGTGCGTTGGTAACTGGTTTTCTTGGGGATGCGTGATTTCAAGTTAAGAAATGTTGGGCAGTGGTCACTGCAGATGGGTGCCAAGACCCCACTATTGATTACCAGTTGATATTTATTACATAGTATGGGGTCCAGCAGAGAATTTGAGGCTGGTCGTGTAGCTTCCTTTACAAGTTGACTGAGACCAAAACTGGTAATTACATCTTTCAGATGATGTAATGAGTTATTGAACAGATCCTCATTCAGGTCCCCAACGATTATAACATTTTTACCTGGGTTAGCACCGAGGACTAGTTCTATGTTGTCAGAAATAACCTGCCATTTATCAACGGTTGTATTAGGTGGGCGATATAATGTACAAATTAATGCTTTGGGATTGTCGTGTATCTCAATCCACACCATCTCCAGGTCTCGATTCTCATACTCTTTCCGATAGGGAAACGGCGATTTTTTCAGAAATATATACACACACACCTCCCCATGCGTGTTGGCGATCATAGCGGAACGGATCTCTAAAGCCAGGCAATCGCACATGTTTGTTTTCTACAAGCGGGGTAAGATGACTTTCGGTGATTGCAATGATGTCAAACTGGCTCAGATTAGCATGCACCAAATCTAATTTGTCCTTCAAACCACATACATTATAGTGAACAATCGATAGTTCGCGACGTGCTGCCGGTCCTGGATTACTTTCTATGTCTCCGGACAGAATTCACAAGAAACTTATGATTGCAAAGCCATTGGCATTGTTTAGAAGAAGAATTTTGAGTATGCAAGTTGTTATAAATGTAGCCATACGCGTTATACCCCAGAATGACCTTGGAAAGCGAAAACGAAAATAAAACTGGAGCTTTCTGCTGAAAGCGCGACCAAATAATCCAATTGCCGCACGATAACATGCTAGGTCATTGCCCATTGTCTATTACGTCATAGTTACGGACAAGAGGAATGTGTTGCGCGGCCAGGTCATCAACACAGATGCAGCAACGTGAATCACACTCCGTTTCAACAAAATAGTACAACATTACAAATATAACTGAAACAATAGACAATATCACTATATACATACAAATTGTGTTTGCCGTGTTAACAACATTGGGGCTAAGAAGTCACATCTGAAGGACCTACACCTTATCTTTACTGACCGATGAGCTTGCTCGGTATGTATGAAAAAATAAATGACATGATTCTATAACATAAATATAGGGTAATAAACCATAGGGTCTAGGTGTCCATCATTCGTTCAGGAACCACGAGAAAAGAAAGACCAGAGGTCTAAATAGCAGTGAATTCAAAAGTAAGATTATTCGGTCGTATGAGGCATGAACAACAACAACATGAACTATCGACCTACAGATAAATTATAATGCACTGTAATAATAAGTGTGCTCAGAACTAAGTGCGGATTTCTGGCACGGATTGAGTGAAAATAAAAACAGCATTTCCATAGTGGTTCCTGACGAGTAATCATGCTCTTACTGTTCTGGGTCTTTTATATGTCTTTCTATTGATAAGTTTTCTTCTATCATCAAGATGGGATCAACAGGGGCCACGAAGCAAGTCCATGTTGCCGTAAATAAAGGACTGGACACTTGCCGTTAACCCTACCTGTCAAAAACAGAAGCAAGCTGTCCGTCGATATAATCTAACTAGTTAGATAAAATTACTGTTTAATCAATAGAAGTCCATGAGATTATCAAGATCGAACATGCAATTAATTGTTGTCAATATCTTATGTTGTAATATCTTAATATTTTAATATCCTAAAAATTTTGAAATTAGGTTCGCCAGCGGTGCTAGTTATAGAACAAATTATCGGTGTTCAAAATCTATTTCAATGGGTGCAGTAATTTGTGACACAAATCATTGATGGCTCATATGAAATTCCGATGGATGCTATTCAATAGATCAGTTTGCGATCAAATTGATGCACATGTGCTAGACTAATCATTAGGTTATACCCTACGGATGTACAGACGTTATTTCATAGCCATTGGGTGAGTGGTATATCATTACCTAATTCTAAAATAAAATTGAGAGCGTTTTACACCATTATGGATCTATCAGTCATGTATGTGGCGAGTAACGGAGAGCAATAGACTGTTCAGATACAACAAATGCGTCCAGATTGGATACTATTGAGTTCCAGTACTGTAGTTTAAGAGCCTGGACAGCGAACAAAGTAAAACTGGAACCATATGAGAAGTGCAATATTCAATAGTACCGTACTGCTATATGGACATATAAACGTAATTATTGCATGAAATATAATCAAATTGTCCAATTAGGTGAGGGCAAATCATCGTGAGACACTTTAGATCTATGCTGAATAGATGAGTTGTAATTGAATTAAATTCAATCAGGTGAGACGAAATTATCGCGAGGCACTTTAAAATCAATGCTAAATGAATGAGATGTAATCAAATTAAATTAAATTAAACGGGATCAAATTTAGACTTTGAGCAATATAATGTTCGTCCCTATCTGATCGATATATGGCGAGTTTTCAAAGTTACCAGAGTCAGGTGAGTACCACTTCCGCTGGATCGTTTACCATAATTTTGTCTCCGTCTTCGGATCTCTTGAAGAAGATGTTCCCATCAAAGGACCATGCGCTGTGAAGTTTGCCATCTTTCTTCATCTTGAGAAGGTATCGTAGGAGAGTATAACGTTTATGGGTGAGGTCTTCGTTGATGTACACACCTTCGTACTCGTCAGAATCTCGTAATCCACGGCGTGCGCGCAGTAGTTCTGTTCGCTTCTTTTTCGAAATGAACTTTACGAGGACTTGATTTTTGGCTGGACTGGTGAAGTGAGATCGCGCGATGTCCGGCGAAGTCACGTCGATGTTAATTGCTTTGGCCATTCTTATGACCGCGTCGTCTGCCTTTTCGGTCTCTCTTATTTTGAGGCCGGTGATTCGGAGGCTCTCACGCCTGCTGTATTGCTCATGCTTATCGTGAGAAAGAGCATTAGCGTTTTTGGATTCGGCAAGTTCTAATTTGATTTCTTTCAATGATTCAGACAAACTGAAGACAGCTTCGCGAAGTTTCTTTACTTCAGCTTCCAGTCTTACGCATTTATCAGAGTTTTCTTTCTCATGATGCGATAACTCG
Source organism: Hanleya hanleyi (assembly GCA_036873755.1). Lineage (NCBI taxonomy): Eukaryota > Metazoa > Mollusca > Polyplacophora > Lepidopleurida > Hanleyidae > Hanleya > Hanleya hanleyi. Next base: position 144,425 of record JAVTVY010050198.1, on the reverse strand, counting down.
TCGACTTTGTTCTCGAGAGCTGCAATATTGACGTCCCTCTTCTTCAGAGCCTCTACCAAAGGTAAATTGGCTTTCTGCACGGCGTTTGTCACCAAGTCGTCCAGCCGATCCGTAATTGATTGAACAATGCGATTTTCAAATTCCGAGTCCCGCGTGTCCATTATATTTGAAATATCAGAGAGTGAATGTATACGTTTCAGTTGGGGTTCCGTGGGGAGTTCTCTTTGGCCGGGAAGTTTTCGCTTTGGAACCTTTTGAACTCTCCTGGGGATCTGGGGTTCTACAACAGGTGGATCTAAGTCATGAACAGATATATCTATATCCGTGTCATCGGGATCGATTGTCAATCGTACAGTTTCAGCACTACTTGGAATTTCATCGATGCCCCCCTTTAGAGCCCCGCAAAGTACTCGGGTCACTGTTTTGTGTACGGCTCATACTTGTTGTAGTTGTAACAAAAAATCTGAGTCAAGTAAGACCAAATTTCGCAATAAACGGGTTATTATCCACGAAATTTCCACCAGATAGCTTACCGGCTGTGTCAGAACATACAACTAGAGTTGCTGTTGTCGACGATTGCAGGAACTTACATCAGTAAACTTGCTATAGCCCCAATGTGTTCGCAACGAAATCACAGCAAAACAGGTATATATCCGCCATGTTGGACGCTATGAGTATCCTGCAAGAAAATGAGGGTTCTTTACTTTGATACCTCATACGACCCAATCGGACCATGCAGCGTATTTGAAATATGGGGACTACTTTTTCCTGCGACCGCATCACCACCAGACCGCATCGCCGCGGAAGAATGCATGCCCAGGGGCCCTTTGCCGGAACTATAATGGTCAAAACTTGGCACCCAGCCAATGCTGATGCAATCCTGCAAGGGGGAGATAACTCTGTTTTTGAAAATGAGGGTTCCCGATTTGCCATTTCTAGCCATTTAACACAGGCAAATAGCTGGCGCATTTTTCGGGTACCCCCGGAAACCTGAGGCTTTCCCTACTACTAACGTACCGATGACATAAATATTGCCAAGATATGCATATCTGATAGGCCTGTCCACAATTAGTAAATTAGTGTCGTTTGCTTACAGAATAACGATAGCTATCTTCATATAAGTATGTGCATTCGTGAAAATTATCAGTAGCCGTAAGATTCAAGAATGTGACTATATAGATAATAGCCATATCACGCCTTCAGATGAAAAGGCAATGTTGCTAACTTGGTCAGTTGTAACAAGGGTTATATTTGATATATACATGTACTCTGACATGTATGTAATTCTTCGTTTGACAATTATTAACTTCACTCACCATAATATGTAAGATCCGAAGCTGTAATCAACCATGCGTGTATACATGCTCGCTGTTCTGTACACATGCGTTCAGTTGATATGCAATTTGTCACGCCCAGGAGGAACACGTCGATCTGTCAATCAAGCATTATCCAATCAAAAACATTCATTAAGTTACATCATTGAACCGTGACTTTCAATATAGTAACTTTCGATATAGTTCGGCCTCGGAACCCGGATTGATCAGATGTATATTCGCGAGGAGACACGATTATGTCGTTGGTCCTAATGTTGTAACTAGAATATCAACCTTTTGCAACGTATCTATTTCTAGGCTGGGCACAACCCCCAATGTTTAGCAGGGCCGACATATTCAAACCTGGTAGACATAGGTTTACCGTCCAAAATTATTAAATCTTAGGAATTTGAATTTACATGCAACCCATTAACAGAAGACGTTTCTACATGTAATCGGTAATATGATTTTTTGCCTAATAAGTGCCTTATAACCCAAAGAATGGGACCATTGCGTTGGATTAGGTACTTTGCGAGAACGTGATCAGGATTCTAAGCAGCGGTTCCACACTGAATATATTTTGATTTAATCCGTAATTCTGCTTTTGTCAGGGGCGACAGTCTATGTATACATGTACGTTGAAAATTACCCCCAGCTTAGCACATATCACACCGTAAAGTTACTTTAAGGATGTCAAATTTGGTTAAGCGAAATATAAGGTTCTTCCGAAGATACCACACTTTTGCAGCATTGGTCTAGTAATGCTTGGCATTGCAAGGAAACAGCATGAACGTAGAGCGAGCTACTAAAAGTAGAACTACTTATGGAAAATCAGATATTTATAGTATAAATTTAGAAGATCTTACATACCACAAGACAAATAACCCTCGATACCGCAGATATTCTGGCGGTTGGTGAAGTGAAGTCGCCAGTTTCGATCCAGTGTCAGTTCCGACCCATTTCCCCAAATATTGCTTCTTGGCACAAACATGATGACGCGAAATTGTAAAACGTTTGGTGGATCATCCTCTCAATGATGGTAAAATTATATTATGCATCCACTGGTTTTGTTAGGAGATAGCTTTGCAGACCCACCAAGCACCATGGCCATACCAATCATCTTCGATGCTACCGGTCTGCCAGCTATAATTCAGTCCAGCAACTGAACTGTCCCTTATATGCAGATGACTTCATACTATTTTCTGAGATTGGTGATGGCGTGCAGAATTGTGGTAATCAACTGAACATTTTTTGCAAGCTGTGGAACTCGGTCAGTTTTAATACCATTGGGTGAACCATTCCGTGCAGTTTATATCTTGATGAAACTATTTTGGATGTTATAGTTACATGGGGACAGTTTCCCACCTATCACGCTCATTATCTGAAGCCTTCTAACACATGTATAATAAGGAACTGACATCTTAATTAGAGCAAGTTTTTTAACCCATGTAAGCCTACGCATAAGCCGCAAGCGGCTTGCACATTTTCACCATACTTTTAAAACTATCCTTTTATATGGAGCGGAAGTTCGGAGCTGTGCCTATTGAAAGAATTCTGCGAAAAGGTACGGGAAATTTTGTAAAAATTTCAGATGAGGCAATCGGAGAAAAAACTCCACTTGAAGTTTTGTAAATATATTCTCGGTGTTCGTGCAATTGCCACCAATCCCGCCGTTAGGGATGCGTTGGGCAGATTGCATACTCGCTAGATATTTTAGTGATGGAGTGCCCAGGAAGGCGCTCAATCAATCCCACATATTCCCTCCATTATATTCTGTCTCAGCGACTAGACTAAGTAACATGTGTGTAAATGTATGGCGGTACACTACAAACTTTCATTACAAGCGTCTGTCCGTCATTCATAATTCAACCGTCGTCCAGTAAAGAATATCCGCGTCCATAATCCAAAGACCTATTCCATATTCCATATAACAGCATTAGCACCAAATTCAAAAAGGCAATCATAGTGTACGTAAACATAGGCTAGTTTCCTGCAAGAGAGAAGTTGTCAACAGTTTTCAATGCGGCATCATGATGTTCCAATAATATCAAATCCGTATCGCTGATCAGTATTCTCAGTCACGCTTTGATTGTGACTGTTCATATGCGCACCATGAGGATCTTGAAGTACATGGGTTAAGCGGAATTAGACACAAGTTACGAAGCGTAACGCCATAGAGCTTGCACGCTACGCTCGTATTTTGCTATCAACATGCATCAATGTTTTGTGACATTGATTAAAATCGTCTCATTTAACACAGGATCTAACAATCGCCACGAGGCCAGATATGTATGCGCCATATGCAGATCCCACTGGAATATTACTGTCCAGAGAGGGATAGTTTACGATGTCGAAATTGTAATCATAGAGCGCCATGTTTAATAATTCCGAATTTCCCAGTGCATATTTTGTAAGATTCAATTCAGTCTCATACACAGTTCCCACTAAAGCTTTAAAACATATCAGTTTTTTTTTCAATCACACTTTGCCGGTGAGCCGTACCTCACATATACGTGTAACAATTAACTTTCGGGCTAACTCGCCCTCGGAGTGCCCACAATGTGAAGGTGGAAAGTGGCAGATAAAACGGCACTGACATCGCCCCAAAGACATGTAGTTTTTGTCCAAATGGCATTGAAGATGAGGTTCATGTTTTTATGCAGTGCCCAGGGTATTGTGATTTTAGGAAATCGTTTTACTCTGTTGCTGGATAGGCGTCAGCTGATTTTTCGCTTCAAATAGTTTCTGTTCTTAATGAATAGATAAAATCCAAGGGTATCTAAATGCATTGGCTATAGACGAGCGGCGATTTGCAAAAAGAAGAAAAAAGCCTTATCTTAGGAGTAAAATGCACCCCCCCCCCGCACACACGGCCACATCCTATGTCATTGAAAGCTTATTTAATCTACTTTTTAATTAAACCGGATGTGGTCTTGAAATATATTGCCGTAAGGTAAAAAATCCATTCAAACGAACCAATAACGAGTCTTATCGTCACGAAAACAGAAAGGGGGTGGGTTTGCTTAAGTGTTAATAACTTTATTCATTTTACACCAATGCACAGTACTGAGGTACCAATTTTCTCTCCATTAAACAGGGAATCGATTGATAACATTTTTTAAGCTTTCTTGAATCATGTCACTCGGGGGTCCAAATTCCCAATGAAATATTTTGTATATACTCAATTATGGTTTCTTTACTAAGTTATTCAATGTCATGAAATTCACATAATTGTGTCATAATTATTGCCACTGTGTATCATTGCATGAAAATGTAAGGTTTCTCACTACCATAGAGAATAGAATATGTGAACATAATTACTATTGCAATTTACATGTTTTCCCACAGTATGTTCTTGGTAATCTACCACTTTTCATAAGATTTGTGGATACAGTGTTCTATAAATTACTCTTTACAGGTCAATGATTTTCCATCTCTTGAAAATTTCAAAACTATTGAGGGGTCATCTAAAATTAACATTAAAATTGTCACATCAACAGTATGTTCTTGGAAACCTACTTGTGCGGTTTAATATCACACAGGAAAATGCCCGCAAACATACCCACTCTCCAGATATGTTCTGACCCTACAACGGCATGAGTATAGGACATCACTTTTTGTATTCATGTACCGCAAAGCAGTTGTTTCGGATATTTTGGGGAGTTATTATTACAGTTTGATGATGGTGTCAGGGCAGAATTATCGCTTCTAGTGATGTTTCTCCTGTAGCGCTGTTTAATAGCGCTGTTTCTTCTGATGTCGTTTGTAGTTTCCAAGATCCATAAGGTACAAGTTCTGTACATAATTATTACTATTTTTCATCAGATGTGTCAGAACAGAGTTCTCGCTTCTGAAGTTCTGTAGGTATTGAAATATATCAATCTCAATTCGAGATTTATCTGCTTTGACTCATTTCATATGTATGCTGTTTCGTTCAATGTCTTTAATGAACTTGTGTAAAAGGTCTATATCATCAAGCGCCTCCATTCGATTTTCATACATTTTTTTTACATATCGCATGCTGATAGCAAAATACGAGGGTAACGTGCAACATCTATGGCGGTACGTTTCGTAACTTGTGTCTAATTCCGCTTAACCCGGGGCTAGAGGCTTCCTCCGCTTTGTTCCGTGATGGGCGACGTTAATTAGCTAAGAGTCATGCGTGCAAAAGCTGCATGTTTAATCCAAAGTCAAAGAAGGCATTATATTCGATATTCTAACATGCTCCACGTTATAGCCGTGCGTTGATTGGTCAGACCTCAAAACATACGGAGATTATCACACGATCATCTTCATTTGTTTGTTGTGATGTGTTACATTCACGTGCCGAGCGAGCATTCTTGAGACGCAAAACTGAGCGACGATTGGTTCATTCACTGCACAGTGTGCAGAGTTCACACACCTGCAAATCGTTAACGGACAGCACGCGCGAGCATGGCCTGCAAACCAGTCAAGAAGTTCTCGTATCAAAACGGGACAAGTTTGCAGAAAATTGGCCACTCCGCTTATGAAATGAGGAAAGATTTATCATTGTGCATGTTAGAATGGAGTTAATGACCTTCTTAGTAAATATTATCGTGTAATAATTTTTCGATGTTTAGTTTTAGATCTCATCAAAAAACCTCGCGGCTACGTCGCTCGGTTTTTGATTGACAGTTTAAAACTAAATATCGAAAAATTATTACACGATAATATTCACTAACGCGGTCATTAACTCCTAATAGTCCAGTCAAATTGAGGTTTGACCCACCACAAATTGCAACAGAATTGTTTTTGCTGTAGTGCATTTCCGAAAGGTCTCTAGAATAACATACTAAAAGTCTACAAACAGATATGCATGGGAAATATATTAAATTTCAAGTTGAAATTTGAGGTATTTTTTGCGAAATTTCAGTGTTTACCGGTCTCTTGCTCCTATAAGAAAACTTTGTACTTGGTACTGAGCGTTAAAGAAATGGGTCATTACTTACACTCATTCTGTTCGTTATCATACCAAGGCTATACTCAGCCTAAAATAATACCCTTGCACGAAAATATTTACGGAGAAATTCTAAATGGCGGATGTATGGGGTCATTCTAAATCTGAACTTTTTACCATTTTCATGACAGTCCAGGCAATCTATCTGGGGTTTTTTTAGCTGGACCCAAAACAAATTGCACCAGAATTTTTGTCACTGGTATGCATTTCTATTAGGTTCCAAGAACAACATACTAAAAGTCTACCAAAATCTATTGGTGGAGATACGACTTTTATTGAAAACAAAGATACGCCATTTTATAATACATAATATGCCATTATGCCTCATAGAAGCAAGGTAGAATATTGATTTTTCCGTGAATATGGATAGTTTATCATCCAGAAATCCAATTAATACATGACCCAGGGTACAGTATGCCATGGTGGTGAAAACATGTCTTCCCGGTGGATTTGCTCATAAGCGTAGATAGCAAACTGATAGTTCAGCATCAGGCTATATGAATTATACATGGTAATGTTCAGTCAGTTAACATTTTTACCATTAGCATAATCATCTGAAAGAGGAATTCTCTCCCAAAATAAATGAAATGACAAGCTGTGATATATTTCTCTTCAACCGATAACTGCCACAGACAATATTTCCACAAACCCACTCATGGCGATATCTCTCTATTATCACAACATGTGCCTTGTTGAAAAATACAGCTTTGCAAACCATTAATGATCTATCGCAATTGCGTGTAAGATATGTTTTTACGAAAGAAGAATAATTATGCAGATCCTATCATCTAATTAGCAAACAAATAATAATCTAGATTATAGGCTAACTTGATGTTCTACCCTGACGTTCTACCATGCCATTCACCATGTTTCATTTTACATTTTCAACAATATAGGCCATGCTCCTTCTTCAGCTGCAGTCTTTCTTGCAGTTGCACCTCATAACCTCAAAGAGTGCCAGTGGAACTGGTGGCAGTTCAGTTTTCACAGAGAAGCCGTCCGCCACATTCTTGTGGCTGCAATGGATGGTCTTCCCCTTTCCACTCTAAACACGTGATGAAATTTGAGGTCTTTAAGACGACAGGGCTTGTGCGTGTGTGATCTTTAAGATGTTGTAACGCGAAGTCGTTTCAAGACACAGGGATCGTCTTCATAAAACCTGAACGATAATAGTTTCCAAGGTCTAGCTTCCGAGATTTCTCGAAGTCTTGACAACCTCTTTAAATGAGAGAGGATACAACGAAAACGTCTGTTGAATATTAAGCCGATTTATTGTAAATTCATTCCACCTAACTTAGGAATGACCGACATCATTTGGTAGGCAGACTAGCACAACCTCATCAACATCAGACTATTCTGTAAAGTCATTAAAATAAAGTCGTAAAATAGGTTTGTCAAAACACATCACAATACCAAGGACGCATGCATACAGGTCTATATAAAATTGTTATATGAAAAGTCGAAATTTATACATTTATATGGTGGTCCAGAATCGACATTTCACAACGTGAACCTTGATACTTAGCTGAAGCTGATGTTGGTGGAAGGTTTTGTACCTGCACATATAAGGTTCGTATTTGTAACAGAAACGCTTGTATCTCGTGCAGCCAATTGCTTCGTCAGTGTTACCATGGTATAACACACACAAGCACCTGCAATAGATAACCTCTATCGGGACTCCCAATGGCCTGGTTGAACACTTCAGATTGTTGGCGAAATAGCTCATTGAGCGTTGTATTCTTCACGGCCGCACATTTGGCAATGCCATATGTATTACAGCCCTGAATGGCATGCACAAACAGCATCCGTTTCTTTGCATTCTCTCTTGGCTGAAAATAGATGTCATTTTCATCCATGTCTGCATGAAAACAGAGCAGAACAGGTCAATATCATCAGCAACCAAAGTTGTGATGCTTTCAGTCGATTAAACGTAGCTTTTACAATAACAACAACTGCATATGAAACATCCCGCCCTTTCCAACTGGTCACTCATAAGAGTAATGAACTGCTACTTCTTGACGTTGTTTGCTAGGAATTCGTCTTTCTTTGACTGAATGACCATGTAACTAGCAGGGCCAGAGAGTTTGGAATATCAAGAAGACGAAGGCTGTGCTGGGAATGCAAGTCTGTACAAATATGTTGCTTGTGCATGCCATTCTGGGCTGTGACACAGTATTCCGACCATATGGCATTGACAAAGGTGCTGCCTTGAAGAAGCCAACTGTCACTGAGCTATTTCGCCAACAAGCCGAAGTGTTCATCCAGGTCATGGGAGTCCCGACGAAGGTCATTTATTGCAGCAGCATAGAAAACGCTTATGTTTATACAGTAGTAACCCAGACGAAGGAATTGACTTGAGAGGAAGACCATCCATTGCAGCCACAAAAATGGGAGTGGACAATTCAATCGGTTTCTCCCTGCGAAAACTGATCTGCCACCAGCTTCAGGGGTTACATGAGGTTATCAGGTGGAACTGCAAGAAGGATTGCAGCTGAAGCAGATGCGCCTGTAAGGATCATGGCCTGGATTGTTCAAGTGTGTGTGGAGAATGCAAACGACTGAGCTGTGCAAACTCATCAAACCCAGACCTTTAAAAATGATGTTGGCTTAGACTGGTATTGAGATTGATAGTGCTGTGAAATATTCCTCAACTTATGGCAGTGTTCATGACGAATAACAATAACAGACATCCACTATATGTATGAGAAGTCACTTCCCCTAATAATGTTACCATGAACCAGAATGTAAAATGAAACATAAGTTATGCCGTCAACTTTGCCTATAATTCAAAGTATTATTTGTTTGATAATTAAATGATATATTAGGATCTGCATAATTATTCTTCTTTCATCAACAACATTTGTCTTACAAACAATTGTGATGGATCATAAATGTTTGGCAGATTGTCGTTATATATCTGAACTATTGCTAAACGCGACGTTGAATCTAATTTCTCTCTCTCTCCTGATTGGCAAGGCTGCATTTTTTTCAACAAGGTACAAACACTATTGAATGTCGGACCTGACACTTGCTACGTGCTTGTGATAAGTTGATGGAACTATTGTCTGATTGTCATAGGTTGAAAGAAAATATATCACAGCTTGTCAGTTCCCTTCCGGATAATAATGCTAATGGAAATAATGCGAACTGGCAGGATATTACTATGTATGATTATACACCCTGGTGCTGAACTATCGTTTTGCTATCTACTTTTATGAGCAAAGCCATTGCGAATGCAAATATTTTCACCATCAAAGAATAATGTATCCTAGAACATCATGTATTGATTGGATTTCTGGATGATAAACCGTCCTTATTCAGAGACAAACCAATATTTTCTATCTTCTTATATGAAGCATGATGGTGTATAATTGTTTTAGAAAAAGTCGTATCTCCACCAAATAGATTTTGGTAGACTTTTAGTATGTTGTTCTGGGGACCTATTAGAAATGCATACCAGTGAAAAAAGTCTGTTGCATTCTGTTTTGGGTCCAGGTAAAAAAAAAACAGATAGATTGCCTGGACTGTCATGAAAATGGTAAAAAGTCCAGATTTAGAATGACCCCATACATCCGCTGGATTTCAACATAAATATTTTCGTGCAAGGGTATTATTTTAGGCTGAGTATAACCTTGATATAACGAATGGAATGAGGGTAAGTAATGATCCATTTTTTTCACGTTTAGCACCAAGTACAAGGTTTTCTTATAGGAGCAAGAGACCGGCAAACACTGAAATTTCACGAAAAATACCTCAAATTTCAACTTGAAATTTAATATATTTCCCATGCATATGGAATTGTAGACTTTTAGTATGTTATTTTGGGGACCTTTCTGAAATGCATAGCAGTGAAATAAATTTTGTTGCAATTTGTGGTGGGTTGACCTAAAAAATGCGCTAGATTTACTGGACTATAAGTACAATCTGTTCACTTGGGAATTATATTGTTAAATAATTAAATGCGGGAAACTCCCATTTGGCAGCAATGATCAGAAACCATATCAAAATCTTCATGTATTGAATTTAGTTTTGAAATAAACATTTCAAGCAATTATGTCCTAGTCCTCAAGGTGAAAGAATATTGTTGTTTATTTTAGTTTCTCTAGTATGTGTGAAGCCCGAAGTAGTGGGATCCGGAATTATCATGACTTTGGACATCTTGCTACTGCTTGTTTCAGGAGCATTTACAATACAGACGATAAGACGAAAATTTAGCGGTAAGTCGTACATAACATATGATTTATCAAGGGTGGATCCAGCGAAAATTCATAGGAATAGGTCGCCTGTCACAGCCCAACAGGCGAGAGTCCTGGGGCCGCGTAGGCACCGGAATCTCCGTGGTCCTGGATCGCCGGAGATGCGTTCTAAGCGTTTTCCCGGAAATATATCTAAACAAAATCTCTGCCGATTTATGGTTCTATTTTCACGCTTATTTCGCATATATAAGCACGCATCGATAGCGAAAAAATCACACCTCATGAAACATTAGAAACCAATACGCGTAGTGATACGATTCGTTTACACAAAATTAAAATAAGGAAATCCTCACAGGCCAACAGGCTAGGGACCAGGGGCCACCTAGGCCCCGGAAGCTCTGAGGCCCTTGATCGCCAGCGATGAGTTCTGAGTGTTTTCCTGGAAATAATTGTGAACATAATGTATGCAGATTTATGGTTATATTTTCACTTCGGCTTCGCATAATCACGCATCGATATTGAAAAATATCACATCTTATGCTTGACTCCATTTGACTTTCTGGTTTAACACATACAAAACAGGCCTATAACACAAGACACGTGGTGTGCTCGCGGCGATAATGTATGATTTTAGATACATATTGAAACTCCAAATTTAATAGTACGCTCACAAACCACATGAATAGGTGATGGTTAGTTCAATACACCTATAGATACTCTAATTACATAATTCACAATCGTAATTTCACATATGAATTTAAGACATTATTTCTACGTGGAATCCCAGGGTTCGCAGATCTCTCTCTCGCAGGTTTCAATGGGGCGGGAGCCCCCCCCCCCCCACCCCCCCCGTAGATCCGCCTTTGTTCATTAGCAAGTAACTATATGTAGCTGTAAATTGAAGTGTCCATCAACCTATACGACTATATGTACGTGTAACAACCATGGGTTATCTGATGGTATTCTATAAATGTAGAAGGTGATCATGCAAGCTTCAGTTCTCCCATTCAGTAGCCAGCCGTCGTCCATAAAAAAAATCATCGCTCCTAAATTGGAAGACCGTGTTCCCACAGCGACATTTGCACCAAAATACAAGCAGGCATAAACAAAGATACTTGTACGTTAAACACATAGTAGTCTTTCGCCACACTTTCCTGCAGTTGAGTGAAGTATTACAATAAGAGGTGTTCATTGTAAAAGTAAACCCTCTTTCATTATATCTATGATTCAATACTAATAAAAATATTTCGGCAACAATGAAGATTTGTGAACAACGTTCAGATAAATACTCGCCATGCTGGCGTAACGCATCCTATTTATTTAATATCTTCCGCTAGATGTTATGCCGCATCTGTTTACACAAGAGCTTTATTGAATGTTATAATTACATGCTTCAAGATTATTGGTTGGAGTCACGACTCTACTCGTCCCTAGCGAAAATCGTGTTGATATTGGCACAAATGTATTAATTCGCTATATTCTAAACTGAATGTTGGTTAATCAACCGATTATTATGTAGTCGTGATATGTCATAGAAAATATCCTTCTCAACTGCTTGCCAATAATCACCTGCGTAGTTCAAGTAGGACGGACCGATCAGCGATGATCTTTTATGATGAAACATAAATTCCCAGAATTTAATAGGCCTACATGCAGACATATTATAAAATACACGCGAGAGAAATTACGAATGACACGCTGTAATATCGAGGACAGGAAGTTTACTCAGAATAACAAATATTTGCCGGCTACTACAACATGAATAAAAAACTATAGCTCGATGAGGTTGCCAAGCAATACTGTAACGCAGAAAAAAATTATCTGCAAAGTATTTTTACACATCATTGTAATATATAAAACAGATTTTTTTCCTGTTTAAAAGGATTTATTTCATTTGTCCATCCTTCTTGCAAGGGATCAAATCAATGCGGTTTATTGAAAGAGATAATCAGTCAGAAACTTGAACATAGACTAGGGTGGTGGTTGAGTATTGCCTTTTTTCAGTATAGTATATCTGTGAATTTAAATCCCTCAGTTCATTCTACATGTACCTCCCATATTTTACCATTCGAAGCTTACGCCACAGTGAGTTGTCCCACTTATGCAGATATATGTAATATTCTCCCTTTTGAAATTTGTAGCCGTGCCAGATGTGCCAGATTGGTGTTTCACTCTGTAACGAATATTGGTATCCCCTAAACGTTAAATCAGGACTAAACACAAGTCCGAACCGAATCGCAAGTCTAAAACGAAGTGTGCCCGCCAACCCGGAAATGTGACGGAAATCGGGGTCTACATGATGCCAAAACGCTCAACATAAAATACGGTTATACAACCGGTATATAACTGAAAGAACTTACCGTCCAGTATTTGTGTCCATTCTTGGTCTGTGATATCAACGGAGATTACTGCATAATGTTTCCGTTGACAAAGAAACTATGCAAACAATATACGGCGATATAATCAGCACTAACGAAAGTGAAACTAGAAGTCGGGAATTCCCCAAAGTCTACTTGATTATAACGATTGGAGTTATCGTTCCTAAATTGCGCAATGATGTGAGTTGTCTTTGTCTGGATAGTGCAGATGGCGCTGCGGGAAAATGTGATTTATCATACGGGCAACACGTCGTGTGAACGTTGGCCTGATGGGTATAAATTTGACTGCATCGATTGAAAACTTCACTTCTTCACCCAGGACTGAAAGGTAAATATAATCCAGCCTACTGGTACGGTAAGACGGGTTTTGTCCAGAGACAGGGGAAATACTCGGAGACCAAAGGTGTGATCGGTGGACTGTCGGGCAAGCCTTGCGCTGGGCTGGAACGGACCTCGAGAACGTATAGCAGCGGTATTGTCGGCAAAACTCGGGATGCGTTCGGGTGACTGATGATATTCCAAGGGTTGTGGAATCGGGCTGTTGATACAGGAGAGGTACCTACGGACCAGAAGACAGAGGGAAATCACGATCTACCGTACCTGCCGGATTGGAGGAAGAAGTCACCCTCACAAGCCAGGTTACCTTGCACAGATACCGGAGTGTTCACGACGGAGAGGCATAACGCTGTCTGAGACCGTTCTCACCGTGAAACGGGTGGTAGGACAGTGGTACCTACCTTAGAGGGAAGACGATACGGAGGCATCCTCGCATGACAGCTTACAACTGTGGAGAAGCGGACGCATCCACGGTGGGAAGACGAATCTACCTGTAGAGTGGAATAAGGAGAAGCGGACGCATCCACGGTGGGAAGACGAAGTTACCTATAGAGGGGATATCTTAGAAGAAGAAGCAGACGCATCCACGGTGGGAAGACGAACCTACCTGTAGAGGGGATCTCTTACAAGGAGAAGCAGGCGTATCCACGGTGGGAAGACGAACTGACCTGAGAGAAGGGAATACGTACCAACTAGGTGAAGATACACGTATCCACGGTGGGAAGACGAAGCAATCTCTAGGACCATACGAGAAGACGATCATATCCACGGTGGGAAGCCACGACGCTTTCTGGGGACGATATACCTACCTTAGAGGGAGAACGGTCGCTATATCCATAGCCTCGCTCCAACAGCTGGGAGAAGAAAGAACGTCGAGCCGCTATCCTTAGCCTCGCTCCAACGACATTCCATAGCAAGGGAGGGGCCAGCAGCCAGGCCGCACCTACGATTACCTACCGTGTGGAAAAGGGCCAGCAGCCAGGCCGCCCTTTACACGGCACTTTATATTAACACTGTACATATTTACATCTTTAACCGCGATCATCCTGTACATTTAACTGAATATTATTGCATATTATTTGACTCTATATCAGCCTTGTTTGTCTCTACACTCTCCTACTTTCTCGATCCAGACAAGGTGACAGGTCGAAGTGAATCTCTAGTTGGCAAGGACTAGTGTCGGCAGGGACAGCGGCCTGACAGCTTGTAAGCTACCCTATAACGAGACCTAGCTCAGATGCGTCCCGTTCATTGACCGGCCCGGCACACGTTACACAAAACTGGTGGCAAGCGATGGAATTAGCCAACGTCCGAGATTCACAGGAGAGTGAAGATGGAAAGACAACTTTCCCGGGGAAGGCCGGAAGCGGAGTCTACACCCGACCAATCGGGCCTGACAACAAGGATCAGAGATGGAGATAAAGTAGCCTTGATCGATTTTGGTGAACTACACTCTCCATCTGTAGCAGGACCATGGGTACGTTGGGAAGACGTTCCGTACTCCGATTTCTGGACTACTCCTGTAGGGACTGACCAAGAGGAAAGGACCACGAGACCAGCAGGCTGAGCCTTGGTGATCGACGACGAAACCGGAGGAGACACCGGACTATGGGCACCAGTCACTCCAACGGGCAATACTTCACTAACAGCCCAGTCGCCAGTAACTCGGCTCACATACGGTGAAGAAGACGAAAACCCGACTGGTATCCGGCCTTGGAGAGATCAACAAAGCCAAGAAGCAACTCGAATCGATTCGACACATACTGAGGAGGAAATGTCCCCCTGGATATGTGGCATGGAAAAGATGGACGAAACTATCCAGGGCCTCGCCGCAGCAACCAGGGAAATGCAGGATTGCCTGAAAGCAGTCGTTGGTCTGTTTGGTCAACAATAGGTCTCACAGAAGACGGGACAAGGCGAATAAAGTTTAACTGGCATGACGACGGGTCACCAGGAACCGAAACAGGAGGGGGATGGGCCAAATCCAACGTTGAGTTGCACAGACGGGAAACCACGAGCTCCCATGGAAACCGTAGCAGGGGCAAAATCGTCGAAAGCTCTGGAGAAAGTGTCTACGTTCGATGGTTCCGGCCCCTGGAGATACTACCTCGTACACTTTAACCATTGCGCTGCTTTGAATCGATGGGATATACGGAGAAAGGACAGTACTTAGGTGGCCCTCCACAGTTTCGTAGTAATGGCCCCTGTCTAATTTCATAATACGATAGACTGCCCGTGTTCTGCTACATAATAATTCTTCTTGTCTTCTTAATAGCTTATATCTATAATACCATCCTATTCAGTATTATCAATGCTGCAAACGAGCACGTACAAATCGATCGCTGTCTTCGCCTAGACCCTGATCGGGATCACGGAGTAAAATTTGTCCTGCCTCTGTTATGCCGCTTGGGTGTGCCTAAAAATCTTGACTCATTTACGGGAAGAAAATCTGACAAAAAACTGGCAGGTTGACCCCCACTTTTTTTGTTTGCCTTTTTAAGTTGACATCGGACCAGGGAAGGTGAGTAAGAAGTTTAACTGAAATCGCTCTTACAGATTTTTCTGGAAATTGAGCCCAATTTGACCATTTTTCGACATTTAAAGCTGTTTTCTAGGAAAAATGAAGCAAGCCTGGAAGGGAATGTTCGAGATTCATTTTTCTACAACATAGCAGTGCTATGTCTTAAAATGATAGTTTAATCATGCTCTTTTAGAAAATATATACATATAAGGGATTTGGGTAGAAAATTTTACGATAATTGGTTGCCGAAAAATGGACCCATTGTCTATTCCATGCCGATTGGAAGAATCCCTGGAGTGCACCCTTAGCCGTATCAAATACGGGGAGCGCCCAGCAGGTCCTCGCCGCAGTGAAGTCCAAACAAGGAGAGGTAGATTATGCAAGTCTTGTATCCGCTCTAGAACGCCGGTTCGCACCACCAAACCAAACGGATTTGTACAAATCACAACTGAAAGCAAGGTTTCTTCAAAAAGATGAAAGACTGCCCGAGCTCGGCTTCAGCATTACCTGCCTTGTTCAGCTCGCCTATCCCGACGCTGGTGATGACGTCCAGGATACATTGGCTAAGGACCAATTCTTAGAGGCAGTGGGTGATGACCTGAAGTTCCGAGTTTGGCAGTCTCATCCCAAGTCACTGGATGCTACGGTACATACAACGATAGAAGTAGAAGCTTACCGGGCAGCCCAGCGTCGGAGGAGCACTCATACGGCAAAGAGTACCGGGAAGGGAGAGGAAGAGAAGGCTAATATCGAAGAAGACCAATTTTCCCCTGAGATGACAGAACTGAGACGGGAGTTCAAAGAATTGGTAGACCAGATAACCAATGTTAAGCCCAAATCTCTGCAGCTACGACGACAAGGAAGACCGTATCGACGATACCGCGAGACCGCGGAAGGACCAAGGTGTTGCTGGGAGTGCGCCGGAGATGACCATTTTAAACGATCCTGTCCGCAGCTACAAAGACCACCTTCTAATCCCAAAGGCCCTTCGGCGGTACAGAAGGCAAATTCCCCAGGGGAGGCTGGACTTTATCTTCCGGTACGTATTGGACCATGATATCATGCTGCGTGTATACAGGTCTGCATTCTCAATAAAGTTGCCTACGATCAACTAGAACCCGGCAAGAAGCCATCACTGAGTGAACCTTCCTTTCCCTGCCTTCGTATGGCCGATGGAACGGACATGGACCTCGCAGGCGAGGGTGAATTTAGGTTGACGATCGGAGGGGTAATGCGTAAGCAGAAGATGATGGATGGAACACTCACGGTTGAATTACAACACATATAAGGGAAGTGGGAAGAGGTGCCGACATACTGACTGCGTCACATGACTTCACAGAATAGTCTTCTGGTTAACCTATTCTAAAGCACATACCGAGAATCTAACCATTTTTGATATGTGTTGTATCCCAGGTACGCTTTTATTGTACCTGTTCATGTGGAAACTTGGATGATATGACCACATGGCCCCTAGCACCGGCATAGCGGTATTAGATACAAATCTAGAGAGCCATGATGGAAAAGCTCTGACAACTCGTATACTGGTAATTGGTGAGCTGTTTCGCTGTGACAACTCGTACATTGGAGATTGGTGAGCTGTATCGTCGTCAGATGTAAATGACGGCATTTAACACAAAAGACTAGTCTGTAAGGCCCGAAGCCTTATTGGGATACGACTGCGTGATCAAAGCCGTAAGTCACCGCCTGAGGATCGGGGGAAGATTCATCCAATGTGAGGTAGTGGGATTTCCGGGCTGTCATCGGGTGTCTGTTCCGGAAACCGTTACCATACCCCCAGATACCCAGATGATCACTGCTGTTAAGGCCCAAGGAGCACTAGGAGGAGAGGTCGGCATGACAGAGAACGAACCGGAATTCACACAGCGGACAGGGGCGATCATGGGGAAGACGCTGTCTCAAGTGAACTCTGACGGAGATGTGGCTGTGAGATAGTGAACTTGCAGTAATAAAGGCTGGCACATTATGTGGCAACATCTCGAGGATTGATGCAGCTGCTGTGTCTAAAACCAGCAATGCGGGACCATATTCCAGACAGACAAGTGTACCAAAGAACATACCATCAGCAGGATGCCCAGAAAGGGCTGGTTCAGGAGTCCAGCAACAGGTTGACGAACCAACAAGCCTTTAAAGCGGAAGAACTAGTCACCCTATTTGCGAATAACGACACCGATATGGGACACATCACATCAAGACGGGTAATGCACCTCCAATCCGCATACCACCTCGTCGGCCACCAAAATACGCTAGGCAGGAAATAAACAAACAGGTGGACGAGATGCTTGAAAGGTGAGTGATAGAGCCAGCAACAGGTCCATGGTCTGCGCCTGTGGTTTTGGTACGAAAGAAGGACGGGAAGATGCGATTCTGCGTGGACTATAAGACAGTCAGCATTCGCTTCGGCTGAACGAATAAGACGGATTTCTGTGGTTCATCTTCGTACAATAGGTTGAGTTTTGTACAGGTATGTACATGCATGTGCGGTTAATCTACGCGTCCATAATCCAAAGACCCATTCCATATTCCATATAACAGTATTAGCCCCAAATTAAAAAAAAAACAATCATAGTATACATAAGCATAGGCTTGTTTCCTGCAAGAGAGAAGCGGTCAACAGTTTTCAATGATGCCGGCAAGACATCATGCTGTTCCAAAAATATTAAATCCGTATCGCTGATCAGTATTCTTAATCAATAACGTTCGCTGTAAAGTCGGCATCTAAAGAATGATGTATCTCAGTCACGCTTTGATTGTGGCTGTTCATTTGAGTACCGTGAGGATCTTGAAATACATGGGTTCATACGGCCCCTAGCCCCGGGTTAAGCGGAATTAGACACAATTTACGAAGCGTACCGCCATAGATCTTGCACGCTACGTTCGCATTTTGCTATCAGCAAGCGATATGTATCGCCAAATTTGAGAAAATTTGAGTGGAGGCGCTTGCTGGAATAGCCCTGTTTTATAAGTTTCTGTAACAATGTTTTGTGACGTTGATTAAAATCGTCACATTTAACAAAGGATCTAGCAAATGCTACTAAGCGAGATATGTATACGCCATATGCATGTCCCACTGGAATATTACTGTCCAGAAAGGGATAGTCGATTGGCTAGACTTTGAATATTTGTTCCTAAACATATCTTTATCAGCTTTTGAAACATTTGCCAGAATCTGCGCTTGAATCAAGACTATCCATAGTTAATAAAATTTGGTTGGCAGGAATTGGTTGCCTTTATTCCATAATGTCATTGTTGTATCGGTTCCAAAACCTGGCCGCAATCATACGGGTCCAGGTTTTTGCCGCTCAATTCAGTGACCATTGTTAAGTTGGAAAACAAACGAATTCGTAATTGATGATAGCCTTGTATGGTACATATAGAGTCTTACGTAAAGATGGCTTTTGTAAAAAACGATCAAGGTGACCTACAGGTCAGTATTTCAACATATCGTGTGGTGAAAAGGGTATATCCTCGATAGGACGTTGCAACTTTGTCTCAATATGATCGAGACTTGATGTCTGGAATATGGCTTCAAGGGCTCCAGCTCTAACACGAATTGATTGCACCTTCGGAGAAGTGTTTCCGTCACAGCGATTCAGAACTTTTCTTAGATGGTACTGTGATCAATGCTGTAGAAGAAGTCACCACACTTTGTATTATCCGGTAGATGTCTAGAGGAGAAATTACTGTAGCAGTTAGCCAAAGCAAAGGTAGTTACTACGCAGAAGAAATTTAAAAAGGCTGACACAAACTAGCTCGTATATAAAAAAGAATTTGGACTAGTGGGATCATAGTATGAATCCCGTCAGGCTATATTCACTGATGGTTCCAAGTAAGGTTACAGAGTGGCATATGCTACTAATTTTAGTTTCAAAACTGTGTCTTATCGATGCACCTCATGAGTACTATATGTACTGCTGAAGCCAAAGGTCGTTTGACAACTTTGGATTGTATATTGCGTCCAGCAAAGTATGAAAGTATGTCATATTCAGCGATTACGAAAAGACGCGTCTCTCCATTCCAAGTATTCTAGAATACATCAGCTGTGTGTTATTGAACTTTGTTGTCGACGTAGTTGCGTTTGCATTGCATGCAAGACTGATGTTGATATTGATCTCATGGCGGCCATGCCCGACGTGGTTGACCCTATTCGGCGTCCCTATTACGATTTCAGTCCTTGTGTCTTTGCCTATACCAGGAATCTGTTTCAATCGTTATCTCTCCTTCTCCCTTATTCACTCCCAGCATCTCGCCTCATTTTGACTTCTGGCATGCATTCTTGTAGTTGACTGGAGATGGGTCACTTGATCGTAGCTTTGATTTTACAATTTGTTTAGATGTGTATATCACTAGTAAACCGTCAGTCATCAGAATCAATCTGTTGTTTTACTTCTCTGGTATATTCTTGTATCAGCCTGGATTCTACCTCCAGGCCGCCCTTTTTAAAATGTGAAAACATTTGTATAATGCTGAGATGCAGCAGCCTGTCTAATTGTTGTGGTACATATGGATACAAATTCATGAAACTCAAAAGTTACTATTAACACTATCTTACTATAGTTTCAGCAATCGAGGGTTATTTGTGGTTCGGATCGTCAATTCATTGAGACGTTACAAGGGCATAGCAGAAACATAGTTCGAAGACGTCTTTAACGAAGAGCGTTCCTTGTTGCTCGATAGTTTTACATCATGCGCCGAATGTCGGAACTGACGCTGGTTACTGTGGATGTATGCTCTAGATTGCCCCGTTAATAGTCAGTAGGATATGTGGTACAGAATCTAATGTATTAAGCTCTAACAATATACAACATGTTCAATGTTTCATTTGCTTTAATCTTTTGAATCGATTGTGTTTCATTGTTGAGGGCCCTACCCTGTTTAAGATAATCGGCCTATTAACTCTCCCGATTTGGGAAACGGGGTGTTGATTTCGGAGCATTAATACCGTCGACTCTGAGTAGTGGCTGTAATAAAATATTTGTTGATATTGAATTTGTAGATTAAAGCATGCACCAGGTCAGGAAAGGAAAAAACTCCCCAAGGGGTGTTTGCCAAGAGAACGTGACATTGCTAGTGAACACGCGAATTGTTATATATCGGATCATTAGCTTGCCCTTCCACTTTACATTGTTATTCTTCCAATAATTTGTTTTAATAATGTTATTCATATCAGTGTTATTGTTATTTTTTTATCTAGGTATATAGGTCACTCGGTGGTTATGCTCGTTCGTCTCAACACCATCGATATGCAATATATTTGCAGCCAGTGCTGTTTTAATTTACTTCGTAAGCTGTGGAAAAACAGTAATATCAGTGGTTCATAGGGCTTGAAATGATACGGTTAGAATGCAAAAACTCCATCGATATGTGGGTGATACATTGTAGAAAAGAGAGAATGAGAATTACCGCATTGCAGGGTCAAACAATGATTATACATAGGTCAAACTTGGTAACTAGCTAACAATCACTTTCAGCAATTCAAAACCACTTGATTTGCTGCCATCTTATGTTGTTGTCTTTGGAAAGTCAGCTCATACGTATGTATTTTCACCACAGGTTACTATAGTAGAAGTATCGTGGTTTCATCATAGTATTCGGACACAGTTTATTAAAAGTCTGTGGATTTTCTTCCAGGGGAAATAAATGCCCGCCGAAATAGCGAAACCCAACAGCATACTGGAGGTATGTGTATTTCGTATTTGTCTGTGGTTTATTCTGAGAATATTGCTACACATGAAGCATGGTACGAGCACTATTTTTATGTGTAAATAATTAAATTCACATTTACATTACCAGACAATGAGTCCGCTTGCTACCGTCACGTTCCATCTGTCAATTTTCACTACCCCAGTTCAAGTTGTGACTTTGTAACGCGGATATTCGTTAATGGACGAGGGCTGCCTTATCAATAACGGACCAGACGCTTGAGCCTCAGCCTAAGCTAAACAATATCTTCCTTGAATTTGGATAGTCCAGTAATCTCCGCCTTTAACTATGATTTCTGTTAGATGATCAGGAATCCGTTTTAACTGAAGGCGATGAATCCACTGAAGTCGTAGAACTTCCAGCAGTTCAGACTCCGGAGGCTGAAGAGACTGCTTCTTTGTTTAAAACGCGAGTGCGTAGACAATTCGATTCTCAATGAAAATGCATCTGTGTACCCTGGTGATTATTTTAACTTCACACCAGATACTGACGTGATTTTTGACCTCGTAAAGAAAGTTGCTGGTAATGAGCGACCAATGAAGATAGGAACTACTGAAGTCAATTAGATAAGGCGAACTGAGAAGCCTGCCTTGTTTCATTCGTAGAGAAGTGTGGAAGAATGGGATATCCCCTGATTTCAGATTTGCGGCCCTTGAAAGTGGTCCACTCACCAAAACACGTTCAAAGTAAAAAAGTTGAGTAGTCCCGTTGACAAGACAGATTTACAAGACGTAGTAGACCACTGGATTATCTTTTTCATTACGATGAATGTACATATCATCTCATGTTGTTTTTCGTCATGGTGAACGTTAAAGTCTGTATGGTAAGCTTTACAATCCATCTTTGCTGATGGGTGACTCCAATGGCCGTAGAATACTTCGGGATGACAACCAGAATTGTAAAGGAAATAATAATATATATAAAATAATTACTATGTGTTCTCAGTGATGGGGCTTATACAGTCAGCTAAGGAAAGCTATTCAGCATTAGGTATCTCACTTTGTTATCTTACTGAATTTAAGGAATTATTTGGCCTCTGTTCATGATGGTGTAGGAGTAGGAAGGATTATTTTCTCATTGTATTAAAAGCTTTTAGTCCGGATCATTCTCCTTCTTCAAGGTATAGCTGCAAGAAAGCCGATTGGTTAGATTTTGAATATTTGTTCATAAAAATATCTTTATCAGCTTTTGAAACATTTGCCAGAATCTGCGCTTGAATCTAGACTATCCAAATTTAATACAATTTGGTTGACAGGAATTGTTTGCCTTTATTCCATAATGTCATTGTTGTATCGGTTCCAAAATCTGACCGCAATCATACGGGTCCAGCTTTTTGCCGCTCAATTCAGTGACTATTGTTAAGTTGAAAAACAAACGAATTTATAATTAATGATTGCCTTGTATGGTACCTAGAGTCTTACACCAAGATGGCTTTGGTTAAAAACGATCAAGGTGTCCTACAGGTCAGTATTTCAACATATCGTGTGGTGAAAAGCGTACATCCTCGATAGAACGTTGCAACTTTGTCTCAATATGATCGAGACTTGATGTCTGGAATATGGCTTCAAGGACTCCAGCTCTAAGACGAATTGTATGCACTTTCGCAGATAGTATTTCGTCACAGCGACCCAGAACTTTTCTTAGATGGTACTGTGATCAATGCTGTAGAAGAAGTCACCACACTTTGTATTATCCGGTAGATGTCTAGAAGAGAATTTACTGTAGCAGTTAGCCAAAGCAAAGGTAGATACTACACAGAAGAAATTTAAAAAGGCTGACACAAACCGACTCGTATATAAAAAAGAATTTGGGATCATAGTATGAATCCCATCAGTCTATATTCACTGATGGGTCCAAGTAAGGTTACAGAGTGGCATACGTTACTAATTTTAGTCTCAAAACTGTGTCTTATCGATGCACCTCATGAGTACTATATGTATTGCTGAAGCCAAAGATCGTTTGACAACTTTGGATTGTATATTGCGTCCAGTAAAGTATGAAAGTATGTCAGATTCAGCGATTAGGAAAAGACGCATCTCTCCATTCCAAGTATTCTAGAATACATCAGTTGTGTATTATTGAACTTTGTTGTCGACGTAGTTGCGTTTGCATTGCAGGCAAGACTGATGCTGACATTGATCTCGTGGCAGCCATGCCCGACGTGGTTGACCCTATTCGGAGTCCCTATATTACGATTTCAGTCCTTGTATCTTTGCCTATACCAGGAATCTGTTTCAATCTTTATCTCTCCTTCTCTCTTATTCACTCCCATCATCTCGACTCATTTTGACTTCTGGCATGCATTCTTGTAGTTGGCTGGAGATGGGTCACTATCGCATGCTGATAGCAAAATGCGAGCGTAGCGTGCAAGATCTATGGCGTTACGTTTCGTAACTTGTGCCTAATTCCGCTTAACCCGGGGCTAGGGGCCGTATGAACCCATGTGCTTCAAGATCCTCATGGTGCTCATATGAACACACACAATCAAAGCGTGACTGAGATACACCATTCTCTAGATAACGACTTTAGAACGATTATTATGGATTAAGAATACTGATCAGCGATACGGATTTTATATTTTTGGAACATCATGATGTCTTGTCGGCATCATTGAAAACTGTTGACCGCTTCTCTCTTGCAGGAAACTAGCATATGTTTATGAATACTATGATTGTCTTTTTTGAATTTGGTGCTAATACTGTTATATGGATATTGAATAGGTCTTTGGATTATGGACGCAGATATTCTTTAATGGACAACGGATGAATTATGAATGACGGACTAGACGCTTGTATGTACATGATCGTAGCTTTGATTTTGCAAATCTTTTAGATGTATACATCACTCGTAAACCGTCAGTCATCAGAATCAATCTGTTATGTTTTACTTCCCTGGTATATTCTTGTATCAGCCTGGATTCTATCTCCAGGCCGCCCTTTTTAAAATGTATAAACATTTATATAATGCTGAGATGCAGCGGCCTATCTAATTGTCGTGGTACATAAGGATACAAATTCATGAAACTCAAAGGTTACTATTAACACTAGCTTACTATAGTTTCAGCAATCGAGGGTTATTTGTGGTTCGGATCGTCAATTCATTGAGACGTTACAAGGGCACAGCAGAGACATAGATCGAAGACGTCTTTAACGAAGGGCGTTCCTTGTTGCTCGATAGTTTTACATCATGCGCCGGATGTCGGATGTCGGTTCTGAGTAGTGGCTGTAATAAAATATTGTTGATATTGAATTTGTAGATTAAAGCATGTACCAGGTCAGGAAAGGGAAAAACTCCCCAAGGGATGTTTGCCAAGAGAACGTGACTTTGCTAGAAATGTTTTCCATTGAACACGCGAATTGTTATCTATCGGACGATTAGCTTGCCCTTTCACTTTACATTGTTATTCTTCCAATAATTTTGTTTAAATAATGTTATTCATATCAGTTTTATTGTTATTTTTTTCCTTTCGCATTGAAATTAGTAACGCAGTGTCTCCGTGTGTCCGTCCCCTGAATTTGAGTTTGTTCTACGTATGTTGTGCTAGGAATTTATACAGTTTCAACACGCTAAACAAGCGGTGGGAAAATGGCTGGTATGTGCATCTATTGTCGACAGCAAAGCAACGCTTACATCAAAAGTCCACGAAATGGTCCGTTGGTCCGATATTGGTCAATATTGTATCTGGTCTGCTTTTTAAATGATCAAGGTGATTTATCTCTTCGTCGGACCAGACATCCATCGCCAACATATGTGTGAGTTCTTCGATTATGCTACAGAGGATAAACACATTGAAATTAGTAACGCAGTGTTTCCGTGTGTCCGTCCCTCGAATCTGAGTTTGTTATAAATGAAACCAACACGTTGGCCAGTGGTGAGAAAACGGGTTGATATAGGCATCTATCGTCGACAGCAAAGCAACGCTTACATCAATAGTCCATGATATGGTCAATATTGTATCTGGTCAATTTTTCAGATGGGGGTGTTCAAGGTGATCTACCACTTCGTCCGACCAGTTCCAGTCATCCACCCCCAGCAGATAAATCGGTGTTTCGATTATGTTACAGAGGATAAACACAATCTGATGACAGATTTTCAGAAAGTTTACAATTTGAAATCGGGATACTAGTGCAAGGCACACAGACGCTGACAAATCATAACCGGTGTGACGGAAACGGTGGCCCGATGCATCCAGTGTCCGGGGGACACTCGCGTCTAGACGTAAGTGTCCCAAGACACTAAGATCTGGATTTAATTGTCCGTCGGGCATTCAGGTCTGGAGTTCTGGGACACTGGCTTCCAGGAGACGAAAGTCCTAACCTGGAGCCCATTGTCCGCCTCGATTTTCCAGCCAGTTTACACGTGAACATGTTTACCAGAGAGTAGTATAGAAAGGGGAGTTGCAGCGTTATTGACCAACTTTCGACAGGTGGCGCCAACAGATCATTTCCGTCTGACCTTTGTGAAGTCACTTCCGGTTCTGGTCATGTGACATAAAGTGACCTCTAAACCTGCGCATGATTTCCGCTATTGTGCCTATTTCCACTATTGAGGACTTCCGATCACGTGACCGGAACCGGGAGTGACCTCACAAAGGTCAGCCGAAAGTGACCTGTTGACGTCACCGGTTGTAAGTAGGTCAATTACGCCCTAAGCCCCCCTCTCTCTGTCTCTCCCTCCTACTCAGGAGGTGAGTGAGGACGAAAATGAAATGAAAAAAACAAGATAATTTTAACAGAAAATCTTGAAATTTATGCTAAGAAATAGCCAGGTAAGACTGCATCACACCTAAGGGCTTTTCCTCGTGCTTTTGCGCCTCTTTGCTTGTCCGTGGGAGCTTGTTCACTACAATGAAGAATACAACATATTGGCGAGCATACGTTACAACAAGTCAACACAGAAATAACACGTTCTTCTGTTTCCACGAATGCAAGTCGCGATATGTAATTGTTCTATAAAGGTGTGGAAGCTGCCATTCAGTGGGATAACTAAGACGGGGTCAAATTTGCATGTTTTCTATATATCTTGGACTATTTTATGCAAACAATTCCTTGTTTAACCCTACCAGGCCTGGAGTAGGGACATTCACCACCAAGAGAAGAAAAAAAGTTATTAGATGAATAAAATGGACAGGTTCCTAAACATCCCAGGCCAGATAAGGTTAACACAGAATTTCTTCAGATTTCTCGCATTCTTAATAACGGCGGAAACCTTTAAACCGCGAAGTAAAGCTAGCAACCGCAGTGTAAAGGTTACTCCGCGGTTTAAAGGTTTACCCATTCATTCATTCATTCATTCATTTATTCACCAAGATAAATTAATTGTACAATTTATAGTTGTAAAAGGCACTTGGCGGGATAACACCCCAGAGGGCTTGTTCTATCCCTGTAGTAAACAATTCGATTATACATACGAATATAAGTTAAAGAAGCTGGTGAATATTGATATGAATGTAAGCGGTGAGAACATTATATAAATAAAAACAAACACGTATCCTCGGACAATCAGCAAACTCGACGGTTAAAGATTTTCTCTACGTTTAATCGGTGTAAACGTTTCGAAGAGTTTTTTTTGGTTTTCGTTGGAAAAAACCCCCGATAAAGTCATTTATGACGACGTTACTAGAAATGACAAAAATGTAAAGAAAACATGTGATAAACTAAAATCTGTTTTTAGAAAATAGGCGAAAACAGCCCCAATAAATGCAGAAAATATAATAAAAAAAAATTATCGATGTCCCCTATGGGCCACCCTTATTTAATCTTGGATGGCATAGGCAAATATACCCGGTGTTTGTCACGAATACATCATTAGTTTGCGAGCGCCTTAGGTTGAACTACCGGTAATGTATACATATTAGCCGAAGTCTACAAAATATATTATTGCGGGTCACAAGTAATCACTTTTCGTATTTCTATGTAAATGGGTTATACCAAAAATGAATAGTATCTCGCTCAAACAATCAAAGATAAAACTCATGATAAAGATGAATATTGACTTAAATATATAAAATTATTTTTTTCTAAAAAATATGTATCTATTTAACAAAGATGCGAGGGTATAACTTTAGAAGACGTATACTAAAGCTGTACATGAGAAATGCAGAAAATCAAACATTTTCAACTGACCACGAGTAGGATCGAACCCACAATCTTACCTTCTGCTGTACTGTCCACCGTCTATGCTTTTACCCACTGCACCACCGATTAGCTGGCCGAACCTTTGTTCAGAATTTCTAGTCTTTATTTTTCCTTTAGGTTCATATGTAGGTCAACCGGACTCTGAGGAATGCCGGACTCTGAGGACTTCCATAGCTGTGGAAGCGCCCATAGTTCTCCAGATGCCACGGTCCGGGCCCTATATATATGAGAAGGGACATTCCTGTCTAGATTTCAGTGACCCGGACACCAACGATATTAGGACCCTGGTTTCTGCTGGTAGGGGCACAATGGTTTCCGAGGGAGGACTTTCGTATCTGGATCTGGGTGCCCTTCGGGCACCCAGATCCAGATACCATTGTCCCCGGACCCTCATATCTGGTGGACCACCGTTGCTTCCACACCGGTACTGAGCAAGGCCAGATGTT
Source organism: Hanleya hanleyi (assembly GCA_036873755.1). NCBI lineage: Eukaryota > Metazoa > Mollusca > Polyplacophora > Lepidopleurida > Hanleyidae > Hanleya > Hanleya hanleyi. The sequence goes on along the minus strand of JAVTVY010050198.1, from coordinate 116,399 downwards.
GGGTGTGGTTAAAGTCAGGAGTAATATGCGATACGCGGTGTGAAAATAATATATATAAAAAGCTCATGACGAATGAGATATTATCGGATGATATGTTATATTTTGCCGTATTTCTGACACGCAGTTACACAATGACTTTTCAAATGATATACTCCAGATCATAGATTCTTGTAATTCAGGACGATCTCTATTACATTACACTCTGGGGTGGGATTTGACGGGGAAGGAGGTAGTACGATTATCGTTTTGTATTTGTCTCCTGGCCTACGAGTTTAGCATATAGTGACTATATCTTCCATGAATTCCTCGCATAAAAGCGGGAATTTAGAAAAAAAGTGACCAAATCTTCTGTTCTCATTGCAGTCACCACCACACTTTAGGTACAACTCCGAGTCAACGCAAATCTGAATCTATCTGCTTAGCATAACAATCGATATACACCCTACACCCTGAACCCTAACCTCAATTATCCACTGAAATCATGTGAACACGATCGGATGCATTTTTGCCTCCGTCGATCAGACGGGGGGCTATGAACGCGAAGTGAAATCTCTCTCCATTGCAGAATTGTCACATGGGGAACCCTGGTTCGTGTGCTTTTCAATAGGGCTTTTGTTTTGTGGACACTAGAAGCTATTTTCTACCCCTTTACCCACAGGGAAGCGCGTTATTTCTTTATCATACTGGTGTAATTTGAAATAGATAATTTATTGGTATTTCTAAAAAAAAATTTCAAGAGAATTCTATTCCATGTACATGGTCTGAATTAAAAAAAAAAGATAACGCTTTTTAATTTTACTCGGATCGAACGATCATATTAAATTTATTGCAAAAGTCAAACACCTGAACCAAATTTCACGGAAATTTCACCAAATTTTACTTTCTTTTCGGCAACAACGGATATGTCAAAATGTTTCATTATTTTCAGGAGCCATCACATGTTTTTCAGGCCACAGACATGTATAATTCAAATTATTTTGGAAATACACAAAACAGTTTATTGAAGTTATACTAACCACAATTCTGATAGAGTCATGTTATGTTCCATTATGCTCTACCCGACCTGTATACTATAATATAAACATTTTTCTTGCATCTCACTACAGTTTTCCGCATTTGAACGATATGTCTCCGCACCTCCTCCCTCAGACACCTACCTACCACACCCACTTGTAACATGCGGCACATTAATGTTTGGATATTCCCTTCTCGCCCCGCTCCATACCGGGTGATTTCATGTTAACTTGTAGTGAATACACAACATGGCATAAAAGGAGGGGACTTTTTCCCACCAGTATACAAAATTATATCTAGCGCACGGAGGATACTCTCTCTTCCCTTAACTGCGTCGTTAAATTAGCTTGAATCCTGTTAGCTACGTTTTCGGTATAATTCTTGGAAATTCTCCCACATGAGAGAGATTAGAACGGAGTGTCGGCATAACTCAATGCGTGCAGTAAATGGTATGTTTTGTAGAAGACTCTGTCAATGATGCTACACATACTCATACAAAATATGCAAGCAAATATGTGTAGGAAATATATAGCAAAAAATCACGAGCATGTTGGTATAAGGCATACAGGGTCTCATTTCTGCTGCTAACTGATTGATCTGGGTGCGGTGGGAGAAGTGATCCTCTCGGAGGAAGGCGGGCGGGGCGAGTGTCACAGGCAGTATTGCGGGTTGTCCATCCATACACTCTATTCCATGCCCTAATTTTTCAAGCGCCTGAAATCCGAATAATCATACTGTTTGATGGTGTAATTTTTAGGAGGATTAATGGAAGTCATTATAACAATGCTGTTATGGGTGAGAGTGATCATGTATCGTTCTCCGTCAGTTTCCTCATTCTTTCTCTATGAGAGTTGTACATCACTCTTCTGTTCGACCGTCATTCCGTTAAGATTTGCTGTTTTTGCGATTCAATTAGTTTTTAATCCAAAAAGTCGACACCGGGTAAATCCCACAAAGTATCTTCAAACGGTATTTCAGAATCCATCAAGCCGTTCTAAGATTAGCTCTACACGCCTCGTTGCATACGCACGCTACTTTACTGCTTGAATTCCTCTCGTTTGTATAGAGCTACTACAGCTACACTCCTCTGAGCTATTGTCTCGACGGGGGCTTTTATGTGAAAAAGCCAGATTGCCAGATAAACAGTACGAATTATATCCTGCCCTTCAACCGTATACCAAGTTTAGTTGTGCTGCATGGGAGGTGACCCCCTTTCGTTATAACGCATTATTTATCTCCCTTTTCACATTGTACAGTTCATTGTATATAAAACTTCTCAGCTCATCATCTAAGTTATAGAAGTGACAAACCTATCGCTCGAAGTTCAACAATGTAAACTAACGAGAAAGCGTTAATTTAATGTATTGTAAATAAAACGGAACTACAACAGAAATGTTATTTAAGCGATAATCGTGATAACAACGCTTTCTTTTCGAAGGGCCGTCTGGAGATTTATCTGGAAACGACCGGATACCATTGGATCCCGAACAAGAAGAGCAAATTTATCCAAAGCTTTTTGTTACACTAGCTGAGAGCTTCTCCAAGGAAATGAAGGATGATTTCAAAATATTCGAAACGGCACTTGGCTATTATCTTGGAGAAGGAGACATTGCAAGATGCGAAGGAGTTTTGGATGCACTACATATATTAGATAGAAAAGGCTCTATCTCGCCAGGAAATTACAATAAATTAATTCATATACTTGAAACAGCAAACCTGCATAAACTGATTCAAATTGTGATGAATCGTCGCCAGTTACTATGCATAAGCAGTGTTGTATCCATTCACATTTGAGTCTGAAGGATGACGCAATATTGGTACACAGGCCACCCAGGAAATGATCAGTATTGAACAATGAATGTTGTTCAATGTTCACAAGGATCCATGGGAAGTTCTCACACATTTTGCTGACCATATTGTACTGGGCAGTGGCTAAACACTATGCTTCAGTTAGTACCAGGTAACAAGCAGGTACAGTACATTTTCCTTTACAACTATAAACTCTTCCACAACAATTGAGCGGTACTGCACATAATCTGTAAAGAACTGATCAGTGTCGGGATGGGAATGGTCACTTCTTGACTCTTGAATTGCTCATTCAAATGAGTTCACAATATCTGCCTGAAGATTTTCCCGCACCATCGGCTCTTTTTTCGTCGTGCACATGGACAAAACGACACTTCATTACACGCGTCGCCCCCCCCCCTCCTGTCATTCTCTTACGCTTTGCTCTGTTAATGTAAGGCCAGCATCACTTTGACCTCCTTGACACACACCGCCTATTCTTCTGTTGTGCGCCCTTCTTGTACTGTTTTTTTTTGTCCATCCATACCGCTTTCATTCAAATACGACGTCCAGACGAGTTTTTATCAATTTTCATCAAAAAGCGAAAACCTAGCCCCATTCTAACAGAGGCAGGTTATATCTGTGTTTCCATTTGTTTTAATTTACCTCCATTATCCTAGAGACTAACAGTTTTATGCTTCGCTTTTATCCATATATTTTATCCCAAATGTCTGTTTTTGTTTTATATACCATGTAGCAGAATAACTGTTGATTTTTGGACGACGTCTATGCATAATGATATTTTGAAGTCAAACGTGGCTGGTATTTTTAGCTTAAAAGCACCTTTATAATGCAATTGTCGATGTACTTTTTCACGCACCCAGTTAAAATTTAAGACGGGAATCGCGTGTTAATATATGTAAATAAATTTCACTGTATACAAATTTTAAAACCTGTCCTAAATGGAAGCATAATTCACAGGAATAGTCATGATTTACACTTTTTGAATAACAAAAATTGCACTCTATAAAGCGTTGTTCTGCTACTGGACCTCGTGACTGTTTGTTTCTTTAGAGAATAAATAAGCAAAGCATTTCTAGTGTAGTTCGACGCGGATGTTTCTAGTGAAACAACTGGATTAATTTGTCAATACCAAATTTGGCAGCCATATCGAATCGAAATTTTCATGAAATTGTCGCTGTTGCTGATTGTTTTGCATTGCATAATGGAACATTGTATCACATACCATTGACTGCATATTTTATGTTTTATCATTCATGTAGATAGAAAAATGTACGCCATGGCCAATTCTGTAATCCACATGTGACAGTTTCACATTCTTTTTTTTTCGACTTTCGACACATTGGCTCTCTTCCCTTTCTGTAACCCCCCATCAGATAATGACCTTGACTGTTCAATTTTTGTTTCTGCCTCGACATTCGACACATTGGATTGTTTCCTATTCTGTTACCCCTAGAGAGATATGACTTTTAATGTTTTGCTTCGATGTATTGGCTTGCTTCCCATTTTGCAACCTCTCGATAGATACGACAATTTATCTTTACTCATTTTAACTCTTCGACAATCGACACGTTGGATTTCTCCCATTTCACTTGCTCGACAGATGCTAGTGGCTACTCCAGTTAGATGTTCCCATATTTTTGCATCACCAACTGATACACGAGGCTTTCAATATAATTATAACAGTATAATACATGTAAACTGAATTTAAAAGTTACTGGAGAGAAAACTGTTTGTGACCACTGTTCATTGGATTTTCTTAATCCAACAGACCTGGCATGTAATATCAGTGTCCTGATAAAACCTGGAAAAGTTGTGCAGCCTTTCGTTTAGGCTATCTATCGTAGGAAAGCAAGCCAATGTGTCGAATGTCGAAACCCATCAAAACTCTAGAAAAGCCAATGTTGCATCTGTCAGGAGGTAACAAAAAGAATGAATCCAATGTGTCAAATGTCAAACAGAAAAATAGAAAATTCAAACTGGTATATTTGTTAAATTGTCGAATGTCAATGAAAAACAAAGAGAAAAGTCGAGCTGACATTTCTGTCGCTCATTTTCAAGACTAAAACCGAACAAAGTCAAACTGGTCTATCAGTCCAGTGGTCTCAGAAAGGCCGCTAATCCAGGGTGTCAAATAGTAAGTCAAAGTATAATATCAGTCGAATATCGAAGCAATTGAACGGGAAATCGAAGTTTAGAGAAAGGGATGCAATCCGAAGTGTCGAATGTCGAAGCAAAAAAAAACTACAACAGGAAAGTCGAAAGGCAGTTTTAGTCCAGGGATGACAGAAAAGGAAGCTATCCAGTGTGTCAATGCGTCGAATATTGAAACAAAAACGGAGAAAAGTCTTATCTGTCAAGCAGTGGTAGGAAGGGAGGCAATCCAATATGACATACACAGAAGCCAAGTGGTACATGAACATGTAGTACGCTGCTGTGACATCATTGCAGCCTGTTAAATGGCACTATAAGCTGCTGCTGCCTCTGGGTTGGCACTTGAACGGGCCAAGTTCTATCATGATCACTTACATGAAAGAATGGCCCAACTATTAATACTACTGACAGTGATACATAGGACATCTGGGGACTGATCATAATTGAGCAATGACTGCACACTTATGTTCATATAGACTCACGAGTTGCTGGCCCTACTGTACTGGGCAGTGACTGAGTAGTGCCGTTCAGTTACTGTCAGGTATCAAGTATTTACAGTACAGTTTCTTGCATTCAACAACGGAACGGTCCTTCACAGCAACTGAGCAGTAATGCACAGAATCTGTACGGTACTGATCAGTGTTGTGATGAAAATGGACATTTCTTGTCCTGACCGTTCTAGCCTAAAAATTTCCTCGCCGCAAAGACTCTCCTTTGTCCTATACATGGTCATACAATAATTCATCGCACGCATAGTCCATAATATATGAACATAAGTAACTTCGTTCCACTCTCACGCTTCGTTCTGTCTCTGTGAAGTGAACATCAATTTTGCCTTCCCGAAACGCACCACCTGTTCTCCTGTTGTGCGACCTTCTTCTATTGCTCTTTTTTCCCCATTTTGCAACCCCTCGACAGATACGACAGCTTAATTTTATTCATTTTAACTCTTCGACAATCGACACGTTGGGGTTATGTCATTTCTCGTGCCCGGCAGATGCTCAAACTTGTGTATCTGTCAAATTATTGAATTGAGATAAGCAATCCAATATTTCGAAGGTCAAAGAAAAAACAAAGAGAAACGTCGAGCTGACATTTCAGAAAGCTAGGCAATCCAGTGTGTCGAATGGAAAAGTCAAAGTGTAATATCAGTCAAATATCGAAACAATTGGACCAGAAATCGAAGTTCAGTGAAAGGGATGCAATCCGAAGTGTCGAATGTCGAAGCAAAAAACAGGAAAGTTGAATGTCGTTTTAGTTGAGGGATTACATAGCCGGAAGCTGTCCAATGTGGTATTAGGTATTGTTTATTCCTAGCACTGCATTCATACATTATTACTCTTTCTTGTAGTGCATATTACTTGATTATCTTATCTATTGTTTATTCCTAGCACTGCATTCATATATTATTACTCTTTCTTGTAGTGCATATTACTTTATTATCTTAGGTATTGTTTTAGTTGAGGGATTACAGAGCCGGAATCTGTCCAATGTGGTGTTAGGTATTGTTTATTCCTAACACTGCATTCATACATTACTCTTTCTTGTAGTGCGAATTTAGTTTATTATCTTAGGTATTGTTTATTCCTAGCACTGCATTCATACATTGTTACTCTTTCTTGTATTGCATATTAGTTTATTATCTTAGGTATTGTTTATTCCTAACACTGCATTCATACATTATTACTCTTTCTTGTATTGCATATTAGTTTATTATCTTAGGTATTGTTTATTCCTAGCACTGCATTCATACATTGTTACTCTTTCTTGTATTGCATATTAGTTTATTATCTTAGGTATTGTTTATTCCTAGCACTGCATTCATACATTATTACTCTTTCTTGTATTGCATATTAGTTTATTATCTTATGTATTGTTTATTCCTAGCACAGCATTCATACATTATTACTCTTCCTTATATTGCATATTAGTTCATTATCTTAGGTATTGTTTATTCTTAACACTGTATTCATGCATTATTACACTTTCTTGTATTGCATTTTAGTTTACTGTCTTAGGTATTGTTTATTTTTAGTTATTCTTAATATTTATACTATACTGTTACCATTGTTTGATATGGAGCCTGTAAGTGAGCAAAAAAACAGTAATGGAGGGTGGGATGGTATAAATACAGATTTATGAGAAAAATATATTTGATACTGTGTCTAATTTTCTGATATATTGCACTATTTACTCATATTTTGGTCGGAGATACCATACATCTTAACAGAAAACGAAATACTTTCCTTTGCAATTTTAGCACACATAAAATATATATATATATCATACGGACGAGCATCTATTTGGGCGATATCATTTTCTGAAAGTTCTCTACTATAACGCAAATGATAATTGCCCCATAACATTATTCCTTTAAGTAATTTAGGCCATTTATTTTACGTTTGTATTTTTTTGCAATATTTGGATTTTTATCTCAAGACAAAAGTATAAAAAATAACCTTGGAACATACTTTTCTTTCGTATTTATGTTCAGAATGGGCGGCTTATCAATGAAGAGTATTTTAAATTGATAACCATTTTTGAAGTTCTATCTAGGATCCTTCACAAAACATCGTAAAAGATTAATTGTCCTGAACTTTGTACAAAGTGAACATAAGTGTGATAGCGTGGCCGTGATCCAAAACATCACAGGGATCACTTTTGGTGATTTCAGAAATATGCAGTCAGTATAATCGTCTGTGGGATCATATGACTTGTCAGTAATCCTGCTTCCACCACCTTTTAAAAGTTGTGCTTGATTACGTTGATTATGTCTCCACCAACTATGTTGAGGGGAGACATCTAGTGTTTGTGCTGTCTGTCTGTCTGTCTGGTTGGGTGGATGGCTGTCTGGATGGATGTCTGGATGAATGTCTGTCCGTCCCCTTGCCTTGCCTGCAAGATATCTTGAGAACTACTGGATGGAATTTCATCAAACTTGGATGGAAGCTTCATTGGGATAGCCCCCTCATTTGATTAGGTTTTAGTGTGTGTGCGTGCATTCGTCCATGTCCGGTTTCCGTCCGTCCGTCCATCTACTTGTACATGTATATACGGGCCTTGTCTGCAAGATATCTTGAGAACTACTTGATGGAATTTCACCAAACTTGGATGGAAGCTTTATTGGGATAGCCCCCTCATTTGCTCGGGTTTTGGTGTATGTGTACATGCATTCATCAGTGTCGGGTGTCCGTCCTTCCGTTCATCTACTTGTACATGTACATGTATATACAGGCCTTGTCTGTAAGATATCTGGAGAACTACACGACGGAAGTTCACCAAACTTGGATGGAAGCTTTATTGGGATAGCCCTCTCATCTGATTAGGTTTTGGTTTGTGTCTGCGTTCGTCCATGTTCGGTGTCCGTCCGTCTGTCTATGTACTTGTACATGTATATGTATATACAGGCCCTTTCTGCAAGATATCTGAAGAACTACTGGACAGAATTTCACCAAACTTGGATGGAAGGTTCATTGGGATAGCCCCTCATTTGATTAGGTTTGGGTGTGTGTGCATTTATCCATGTCCATCGTCCGTCCGTCCATCTAATTGTCCATGTCTATACATACCTTGTCTGCAAGATATCTGGAGAAATACTCGACGGAATTTCACCAAACTTGGATGGAAGCTTCATTGAAATGGCCTTATGATCTAATTAGGTTTAGGTGTGAGCTAGTGCTTGCGTGGGTCCATGCAAAATGTGCTTAACTATCTGTCCAATGTTTTTTACCATCCATATCTTGGAAACTACTGGAGGCAGATGCATGAAACTTCTATACGGTACAGCATGTATACCATACGTGTGGCTCTTGTATGTTTTGCATCTTTCCTATAATGTGATCAGTTTCGAAATAGTTGATGCTTCACAATTACATGTATTTCACATTGGTTGGACGCTGTAGATGTCGACAATCCACTCATTGCTATATAAATCCAGACTCCTCACTGGGTTACTGTGACAATAAAAATCGCCTCTTTGTGATTAATATTTTTAGATGCGCAGCTTTGTTTAGGATACTTATTGCTACATTCATTTTATAGCACTTTCCCTCAAAGTATGTGCCCACTCAAGGCAAGGTGGGAGGTTGGGGGAGACGTATGTTTTTGCTTAAAAAACAACAAGCGGCAACTCAAGGGTCAAAGCGGAACCTCTACTTTACTCTGCTGTTCTATTTTATTTAGAGTAAGTGTTAATATCTGGTAACGTACCTGTTTAACAATCCGCTAACAATCAGTCAAATTCACTTTCAATGCAGCCAGAGACTGTGGTTATAAGTGGTTATACTTATGCATAGTAATAGTCAGATCCCACATGGAATATTCAGCCGTCGCCCATAAAATAATTTCCGCGTCAATAAACGAAATAGCTAATTCGAATGACACTTAGCACCAGTTTCAACGTGTATTAAAGAAAAACAGTTTAACACAAGACGGGTTGCATACAAGAGACAAGCGCTGAACCATTTTCAATGCTGACATGACATGATTAGGTTCTTTACAAAAAAATCATAATCACTGTCCCGTATTCTTTATCAAAATTAATCATTAGTAATGCCAACATATATATTATATGTTTAATGCTTTTTCACTGCTGAAACGATCATCCGCCATCTGTAACTCACATTGCATACCTCTGGTGTCATCTTGAGTGGTTAGAGTGTAATAAAGGATTGATTGATTAACCCTACCTGGGCTGCGGGGGCATTAGTAATGCTAAAATGTATATTGTATGTTTAATGCTTTTTCACTGCTGAAACGATCATCCGCCATCTGTAACTCACATTGCATACCTCTGATGTTATCCTGAGTGGTTAGAGTGTAATAAATAATTGATTGAATAACCCTACCTAGTCTGGGAGGGGGGGGGGGGGCATTAGTAATGCCAACATGCATATTGTATGTTTAATGCTTTTCCACTGCTGAAACGATCATCCGCCATCTGTAACTCACATTGTATACCTCTGATGCCATCCTGAGTGGTTAGAGTGTAATAAATGATTGATTGATTAAACCTACCTGGTCTGGAACACTTTCGGCTCCCACCCTGTTGGGTTTTTTTCTCCTATCTCCGGGACTACAAACAATTGCGAGCTGATACTACGTGACGTTATAGTTTATTTTAGTGGGGTCATTTTTGAGCATATTTGCACGAATCATCAGAAGAGGATCATTGGTAAATTCAAAATGGCGTTCATGTGGTGTACCAGAAAAGTGACGTTTCCTTCAGATTTCTTAAAAATGTGTGCTTTTCTGCATGGAAAAGTGGGTAAATCATTTTATTTCGTGTCAGATGCAGTTCATGCAGTTTTTACGAAGAAAACACTGAAATAAAAAAAATCGAAAAATCTGACAGAAAATTTGGCCCAAAAATGCCGATTTTTTTTTTTACATTTTCTACCAGAGCTTGACCCAAATATATAGTGTGGTAGGTTTCAGCCCGCTAGCCTCTGGGATAGAGCAAATATTTAGCGGGGGGATCTTTCCGCCCATCCCCAGGCGCGATACACCCCAAATCGCCCAGGTCAGATAGAGTTAAAAAGCGAAATTAGACACAAGACGTACAGTGTAATGCAGCGCCAGAGAACTTGCACTCTAGGATCGTATTACGATGTCCCATTTGGACAATCGGTGGTTGCATTTAAACACAGGAAAGGTGGGTTTTCTTTCGGCATCAACATGAGGTCAAAGAACGCGTATGCTTATCGTTATTATCTTCATCATTTGTTGTTTTTTTAACCTCGTTTAGTACAAACTTGGAGTGCCAGCTTGAATCCTGCATATTTTTGAAGTTGGCGCTGCTACGACATGTGGACGATTAATTTCCTTCGTCGTATATCCTGTGTTCGAAGCAACCCATGAGTGAGCCAATTTTATAATGTAGGCTACATTCTGATGAGCATGAAGATCTACCGCTTTGCCTTGACACGAAATGATCATGGAGAAATGGACACTAGCACGTCACAGTTCATGAGACGACAGACACACTCCACTAAGACCTGATTTGCATAGAGGAAGAACCAGTTAATGTACACTAGTGTGTCTACTTATATCGCCACCTAACGCAGGTAAATGCTTTGGAGCAGAGTATACTGTATAGGTAGTATGGCATTCAACCAACGTGGCTATTTCACTGATTTAGATCAACTACTCCAGCAAAAATGCATACCATTGTCAACTTTGACAGCTTTGGACGCATAGGCAAATATTGTTCGAATTTCTATGGCAAGTTTTGTTGTCTTTTGGACCAAGATAACCGATAGAATCGCGATTGCACGAATTATGAGGATGATTTTCCTTCTGTTTGCTGCGATCAATTCTGCAAAGAACATACAGCTACGAATGAAAGTCGATATCGTAACGCTCATACGAATTTGTGTCTCTTAATACTATCACCATTTTCCACATCGTATCGCATTTCAATCCAAGTCATGACTAGCGGCACCTGTCTTTTTTGTCCGTGGCTATTCACCGTAATCTGCCACTGGATTGAAATGTGCCACCCAGTCAAGTGGAAATGTATTTGCAATTAAACACATATTGTTTGAGGTCGAGTGCCTATATATGAACAAGCATATAAACGCTCAAGTATGTATATCACAGGGACTTGATGAGCAGTGGTTATTTTCGTCAAAGTTGTTGTTAATAAATAATACAAATATCCAATAGAATAAAATTTATTCCCACGCTTAACGTCATTTTTAAAATATAGATATAGTAGGGGAGCGGTATATAGATCCGTATATATTGCTAATTTATACATAGAACGCATTATTGTGTTATTCACTGTCATTGTGGTGTATGAAAAGGGGAGACATAATTTTATTCTTCTGAATTTGTTTTATTTATTAACAACAATATTGGAAAGGAGACACATTCTGGCCACTGTGATGCATGTGTATATTTTTAATTCCTGCGATATTACAATTCCGACACTGGAACACTGACCTGATAACGTGGAGACCAGTCTTCAATATTTAAAGACCGGTTTTTATATAAGCAAAATCCTCGCTATCATTACATCGATATATACAATGTATGCTGTATGTTCATTATATGTTCAAATGAAAGTAGATGCCATTAGAACGCTGAATCACTTGCAGAGTAGGTATTAGTGGGCACAAGAATGACCGATATTGATATTTGGCCCTGTATCAATAGTAGGCATAGACTGTATTTTGTGGCACTGTGAGTGGAAAATACCCTTTGTTGTGAGCACGAGGTGGATCGATTAAAGATACCAGACTGTTAGCCCCGAACAAACAAAGCGATACCATTATAGAACAACAAGAAGAAACTGTATTTTATATTCCTATTAGTTTAGACAACAAGACCTAAGCGCTATTAATTGAATAAGATGGTTTCTATACACATATTCAGTCAACACGCAATCCAACAATCAGTTCATCAGATTCGAGTAAACCGGTTTACATGGTGGAGCGGTAAGAGCTACTTTGAATCTTCATTATTGCTGTTGTTTACACCTCAAATAGAAAGAACCGCTCCGTTGTCTCTCTATACACGCCAACAATGTCTCATAATATGTAATGTTTCCAAACGAGACCCAAGATCGTGTGTTTGTCAACAATAGACACATCATTATTTCTGAAAAAAAAGTTTTTCTATTAAGCCAATCAGTGAAAGAGGAAACTAGGCCCACGGCTTATACGGGAATCTATTTTGTGGAAAGTTATACTGCTGTAACACATATATTGAGGTAGACTTTTGAGGTCCGTAACTCTGGGGAAATCTGCAACATGCTAAGCATCAAGTAATAACCGAGATCTGGATTAGACGACCAAGGGCGATAACTCTGAGGAAAATCATCAAGACAAGTAAAACTTAGGACAGAAGCAATCACTGCTTGAATGTATCCCCAACTCTTCCAGACTGCAAGGTATAAACATACTGTTCTCATCTACATAATAATTTACAAGTAGCATACTTCTCCGTGAAGTAGCCGTGAAGTTAAGGTACGGACATGTACCATACAGCATACACTGATGTTGGCGATTCTGTGAAGTCATGTGACGCAGTCAGTATGTCGGCACCTCTTCCCACTTCCCTTATATGTGTTGTAATTTTTTCCTGTATATGGCGAGATTCTGCTGGTGGACGTTTCGTCCCCGAGGCCCGCCCCCTGTACAAACCTTTTGGTCTTTGATATATGTTGGCACTGGTGGGAAGTTGATGCTGGGTCGATATCGGGCATTACAGACTAATCTGTTGTGTTAAATGCCGTCATTTACATCTGACGACGATACAGCTCACCAATCTCCAATGTACGAGTTGTCACAGCGAAACAGCTCACCAATTACCAGTATACGAGTTGTCAGAGCATTTCCTCCACAGCTCTATAGATTTGTATCTAATACCGCTTGTGCCGTTGCTAGGGGCCGTGTGGTCATATCATCCAAGTTGCCACATGAACAGGTACAATAAAAGCGTACCTGAGATACAACACATATCACCAATCGTTAGATTCTTGGTATGTGCTTTAGAATAGGTTAACAAGAAGACTATTCTGTGAAGTCATGTGACGCAGTCAGTATGTCGGCACCTCTTCCCACTTCCCTTATATGTGTTGTAATCAAGGGAAATAACTTCTTACAAACGGATAAACATTTACGACGAAAATATTTCGCCAAATATTAAGAGAGCTACAGCCCAAAAGAATTGTGAGGGTCATAACTCTCCGAAGGGTGTAAAAGCCTCTACCTCTAGAACCTTGTACATCGACAAGGTACAAAACATCTTTCATGCAAGTTACAAAGTTGTCCATCAAATAGTAACCGAGATATGGATGGTCCGATATGGACTGGACAAGCATATAATGATCGTGACCACAAAGGGTTACAACTCATAAAGGTCGAAAGCAGACAGGGCACATCTCCAAGCGTCTTCTGTTAAAGATACTAAGATGCTAATCGAATAATAGCGGACATATGGTTCGGACAAGCATACATTAATGCTGCAGATTAAATGTAAAAACAGTTTTAGGAACATGCACCCCAAATCTATCACTAGTTGATTATAGTATGTAGTTGTGACAGACAGATGGACAAAGTATAAACAATTCATCCCGAACTACTAAGCCGAAGGCATAAAAATATTTATAGCAAGGGTATTGTATGGTCATAATTCAAACACCTGTACAACTTTGTGAGTACCTGCATTTTGATTATTTAAAACTATTATCTCACTGAAAACGATAAACATAACAGACTTCCTTTTTCAACATTATAGTTTCGTCCATCTTATATCTAAAATAAAATAGGCCTGTGTTGGTATATCTAAAAAAAAGAATTTCTCAGAGCATCACGTTATATCATGCACGAATTTCCGGCTGCATGATTGTACTTCTCCTGTCTTAGGAATTGGGGTTTATAAGCATCAAGTATGTGTATAAAGGAACACAAAGCATAAATGTTTAGTTTATTCAACTGTCAATTAATATCGCGCTGCCAAGGGCCAGAGTCCGACTTCGATATCCATCCAAGTACTTCGCCAGATTACTCCTATCACGCGACTGTTGTCTCCTATTGGGCCTAATGTAATAGGCAATGTAAAGCAGCAGAAGCTGAGAAAAATACCCCTGTTACCATACCGCTGTTTTGAATTTCAGTGAATATTTGATCGAATATAACTGCCCAATTATTTATATTGATTGGCAGAATGGTAAGACAGAAGTCTTACCCGCCTCTCATCAGCAGACCCTGATACCAACACTGTTGTTTCTATGCTCGTGTCAAAGTTATACATCCTTTTAGCTGGAATAACCAGAAATAAAAACAACGAGGCACGTTAATTTTTTTGAAAGGCATATTACGTGAATCTGAAAATTCAAGTATGCTTGACGAATACTTTAGGAGTTATTAGCATATAGTATACTTGAGTGTTATAAGATTAGTTGTTTGTATTGTAAATATAATGGTTGATACCTCATTTGAAACTCTGCCTGGACGTAAAGAGATCAAGGCGCACTACGTAAAAACAGTTTTTGACCTGGAGAGACAAGTGGGTATTTTCTAATATCAATTCTACTTTGCTTAGGTGAAATGTTGGGCATCAAAAGCTTATTAAGAGTGGCAACATTCCCGCCTGATCAAGTGGAGAGATCCCAAAGCTGGCCATTCATGCTTACCATGCGCAACCAGTGCGAGGGGGCATGCCTATCAGTTAATATGCTCTACTCTTTATATCGGCTTAATTCTATTACATGATTTCTCCACTTTCTTTAAGAAAAACCGTTTACTTCTTAAACACTATTCATCATTGTGTCTTGAAATTTGGCATGGTATTTTCAGCGGAAATAGCGACGCTACAGTTTTCAAACAATGCGCATATTAACGGTCCGATCGTCTACCGTACACGTTGACATTGTGTCAAACTCTCTTGTCTCTGATATTGTTTTAGCCTTTCTGCATATGGTTTCTAGATAGAGTGAACGGAACTTTTTGCTCATCAAGATGTAGACTATGAAATTGGCCGTCGCATTCATCGCATCTAGAAGCGGGTAAATGGTGAAGATGGTTGTCCACAGATTCCGATAGCGACCGTCGCTGACATACGTGGACAGAAAACCTTGAAACATACTGTGTAGAAAGCCAGGAAAGACGCAAACAATGAAAATAGCGGCGATGGTGAGGAGCATACGTGTAACCTTTAAGTCCTCCTTCTGTCTGACGTCAATGTTAGTCGTGGTCATTGTTCTGCGAGACTTGATCAGGACGAGAATAATACAACAGTTCAGGATAAAGACGAAGAACACCGGGACCAGCCTCAGTGCAGCGAGTTGAAAATACAAAAAGACACCATAGAATTGTTCATGTGCCCAAAATAAATCTGATTTTTCAAATATGAGAGCTGTCACATTCGAGCATTCTTCTTTTCTTATCGCAAATCGATATTTAAATAAAGTGGGAGTAAGAATGACAACGACAAACATGTAAACACCGACATTTATCTTTACGGGATGACGAGTTATAGGAGGCAGTTTCGCCGTTAGGGGAAACTTTACAGCTATGAAACGTTCAACAGATATGACAAGGATCAAAACATTTGCGATACCTCCAGCAGCTAGCATAAGGAAGTAGTCCAGTATTGGGTGGTACATGGATAACATTATCTGCTGATACAATGCTTTGTTAAAGTTTTCTACCAAGTAGAATATCCACTTTGCAATGACAAAAAACAAGTAAAACATATCCGCTATACTCAAACCAGTTAAATAACAATGAGTAGAGTTGCGCATTCTTCCTCTAGTTAGGATAAACACATTGAAAACATTGCACACACAGACGGGTATAGATATCAGCGGAAGGAGAACTAGGTTCACAACAAAGCGAACTTTCGTCGAGGTTTCTTCTGATACAATTGCATCCAGGGATCCATCAGTAGGGCGCACAGTTCCATTTATTACTTGTGTACAGTTCATTCCGATATTTAAATCAGTCATATTACCTCGAAGTTTTTCTAAATTTGCAATGGGTGTTATGTTGCGTATTGACAATGAATCGAAAGTCTGGTTTGTTGTTGAGTTATCAAGTATCCGTAGGTGTTCGCCAAAATCGTCATTCCTTCCCTTTAATGCCCGAGTTGGCTTGGTATGCTCGATGTTCTCGCGCTGAGTGAATTCACCAAATATGAGTTTGGCTGGATCAGCTCCAGCAAAACACAGGCTAACGATGGCAATACTCCAATTCATCTTTCTGTAGTAATTTTCTAAGAAAGAAAAGAATATACCGTGATTGACATAATACACAAAATAATACAAAATAACACACATAAACGTAATACACAAAAACTTGTCAATCGCTGGATCTGAGGGACGTCGTGATACCATTCTTCAATCGTGTACTTTTCTGGATGAGAAAACGTTCAAAACACGGAAGAATTTGACAAGCGAAATTGCATTGCAAGCTGCAAATAATCCATAGTAGACGGTAGAATGAACCAGACAATACAATGTTAAGGCTTTCGTGTGCATGGTCAAATTCATCCAGGGTATCTAGAAATGCAGTAAATGCAGAATGCGGTAAATACATTCACGTATCTTAGGTGAAAAGTCACAATCAAAGCGGGGCAGAGAAACAGTATAAGCTAACTAGTATGGTTCTTTATGTCATACCGTTGATAAAATTGATATCTTTTTCTCAATTTTTTCCTTGTGAGGTGTAGAATTCTGTAATGTTGGATGCCATTTTGTGTTTACAGTTTGTGGTCACTTTGTATTTTGTTTGTCTTTCCTTTTTATTGGAAATTAAAAACAGGATTGGTGTGTTAGAAAGTGATCTTTTGGGTAGTCTATAATACTTTATTATATGTTTTGGTCACTTGGTACGTCACATTGATTTCATAATATTCCAGTTATTTAATTTTCCGGTAATTTTTCATCTATTTATTTAGTTTTATTCCATTGTCTTCTGAAATAAATGTCATCAATAAAAAAATGTTAACGCTTTCGATCAACCCCCACAATACATCAACCTGTCTACGATTATTGTTCATAGAATGAAAATAGAATCTAAAGATGAGCTCAACACGATGATCCAATACACCTTAGCCTTCAGCTTTACATTCTCAGAAATGGTGATCAAAACTGCGATCACTTGAAACACTTGCTGTTATTGTGTTAAACATAAAGTTCATATTTTGCGACTGGAAAACGTCAATATTTTTCGGTATGATGTACTGTATATTTAGTCGTTTGCGCCATCTATCTGCTCCATACAAAAATGTGACTATTTGTATTGGTCAACGGCGGCCATATTGCTCTACGGACAAAGTTTTAATAATGATCCTGGAGCGGCTCAGTTTCATCGACAAAGAATATCAAGTAACGCATTGATCGAATGAGTGTCTTAGGAGAAGAAGAGCTTCTATAACTATAACTTTTACGGATATGTCTGATATTTCAACTAATCGAAAACCCTAATATTGGTTTCTTGCTAACACATAATACAGCACCTAACTAAGAAATGTCAAATCGATCGACTAAGTTTTCCACGAAAAAGGTCAAGCTGCTCGCATTTTCTTCGTAACAGAGATATTATCGGCTCTGAAAACGCAATGTTCTTCACTGAAGTGTTCCATTGTATATAATAGCCATGATCGCAGTTTTAAACCCGATAGTTAGAAAATCGGACAATTTTGATTGGTTTGATAATCTTACGAAACAAATTTTCCGAATCACCGTGCAATGACACGAATTCGCCGAATTACAAGCGTCCGATCCGTCATTCATTACTCAGTCGTCGTCCATTAAAGAATATTCGCGTACAAAATCCAAAGACGTTTTTCACATTCTATATCAGATTTAGCACCAAATTAAAAAAAAGTTCTAGTATACATAACAATAGGCCAGTTTCCTGCAAGAGAGAAGCGGGGAAGAGTTTTCATTGATGCTGGCAAAACATCATCATGTTCCAAAAATATCAAATGGGTATAGCGGTATTGAAAAATGGAACTTGTTGCTCCCTCGCTTACGCTCAGCATTAAGAGGATAGAACAAGGACTGGTTCGCTCGGTGTCAGTATAATGTGACTGAGTGGGGTGTCATGTCTGCCTACGGCATGATATTTCAGTGGGACAGCACTATAAAATGGCAGCATTAGATCTGCTCTGTTACAAGTAGGTACCCCTGCCCCTCCCCTCCCTTCCCTTCCCCGTCGTGATATAGCTGAAAAAATGTTGAAAGCGACGTTAAACCCTATTCACTCACTCACTCACTCACTCACTTCAAGTACATGGGTTCATACGGTCCCTAGCCCCGAGTGAAGCGGAATTAGCGAGCTAGAAAACTTAACGCCATAGATCTTGCACTCTACACTCGTACGTTGCTATCAGCATGCGATAAATTTGAGAAAAATAGCCCTGTTTTATAAGTTACTGCAATAATGTTTTGTGACGTTGATTAAAATCGTCACATTTAACACAGGATCTAGTCAATGCTACTAGGTGCGATATGTATACGCCATATGCAGGTCCCACTGGAATATTGCTGTCCAGAAAGGGATAGTTTACGATGTCGAAATTGTAATCATCTCTTTTGTCGTGGAGCAGATGAGATAGGGAAGGTGGATAAATATCCTTCACTGCTTCATTAATATAGCGAGTATCCACAGCGAGAAGATCGTTTATTTAGCGTTTGGTGAATGAGAAGGAACGTGCTTTGAATTGGTCGGTTTTTCAAAGCGGTTGCATATTGTCGTATTCATAAGAGAACAAATATATGTCAGCCATCAGGCAGTGCACAATTAGTGCCCAAGTCAAAAGTCATGTCAGACACTCGAAGCAAGTAGATCATCGGATATATTAAAAAAATCGCTCACATCAAAGATGGGCTGCGGGGTTTCTGATCAGTTCAATCCTATCGGAGATATAAATTAGATCTTATAGTTCCTAATCACTGTGCGAACTTTCGACCACGCCGGACAAAGATGTCCGAGATAACCATACACGTAACTTGCCTGATTTTGCCATGTCAGCTTGCCACCGTCCCTTTGTTGCGGTTTAATTGCCTCGAATTTTACACATTCAGAAAAAAGGTGATGGGCCATCACCTTTTTTGGGTGATGGGGTCTGGTCGTCACCCTTTTAGGGTGATGAGAAAAGGTGATGACAAAATCCATCACCCTAAAAAGGTGATGAAACCACGCCATCACCATAAAAGGGTGATGAGATCCAGTCATCACCCATTTAGGGTGATGAACGACGAGTGGCCATCATCCTAAAAAGGTGATGAAATCTCATCGCCTTTTTAAGGTGATGAAAGATGAGTGGTCAGACAACATCATCACCTTGATAAACATTGGTTTCCTGAAATATATTTACCTCTACACAATTTCTGTAATATATCAGTTTCATTATACTGTAAATTGATATAATTTGCAATTTTTGCCCATATTAAAATGAATGGGAGAATGGCTCGACAGACGTAATAGGTATAAAAAGATTATATTTTCATTCACTTGCATTAGTAATGAAATATTTTTTTTTACCCCTCACCAGAAAGTTAAAGATTGACTTGGCAATTCTATGTAATTATATATGTTAATAAATAAAGAGAAATGACGTCAGAACACTTTTGAATGTTAGCGAAATTAAGCTGTTTTGGTGGAGACACGGTTGACTGCACATCTATACCGTTGTCTCTGATTGGGCGGAAGCTAATAGGCTGAGCGGTGATCGCTGGCAGACACATCGAGCATGCCAGTAAATTCTGACTGGATTTTCGCGGTACATTATTTATATATATATATATATTATGTAAGACCATCTAATTTACAGAATTGTAAACACTTCTTTACTTAATTCAGAAAGTATCTCCAGAATTTCCAGCTGCAACGCCTGAAATGGTTGTATGGCGTATGGATATTCGGGAGGAATCCCGCATTCATTTTAAGAGTACCCTGTCAATATGCTGCTTCAGTTACATTATACTTTCTGGCCATTCAGTAATATATAATTAATGTTGGGGAACACATTCATGAGTGCACATGCATTGTCATTTTTACAAAATACATGAGGGTACCTTGAACTTACTGAATTAGGTCTCTGATAAAAAAAACAACAACACGGTCGAAACCCCAGCCTCTGTCATATTGTATCCTGATTTCGATATAGGGCGAGATATTTCGCATTTGAATTCTATTTCCAATAATGATTTATTCAATGTAAAACTGTCATGTAAAGTACAACACGTTGCCTGTGCTATGGCTGAGAATTCTTATATAGGCTTCCAACGTTTGTAGCCTATAAACTAATTATAACCTGGGTATATTCGTCCCAGCTATAACAACTATAATATCATATGATCACCTCTGTAACACAATATATACATACAAGTATAGTCGCATGCGTGTGTTTTCAGTTTCATTGTATTTCTATTGTCATTTTTCTGTTGCCAGTAGCCAGTGTGGCACATTGTGCAATAAATTTGAACTCTGAACTCTGGCAAACGGAGTTATCTCCCTTCGGTCCATTGTGTGTGGCTATAGAGGGCGCTGTCATTCGATTCATTTGTAAACATGGCCGACGCGTTGAGACAGGTATGAAAGCAGAGAAACACTCCACTAAATCAGCAGATTAAGAGTGTACCTGGTGCTTGGGAGACATAATTCTACTATAGGTAAGTGATATATCGATTAATAAATCAACTTTACACGGATTTATCACCGCTCAGTAAGCCAAAATGGATAAAACGAAGCTCGTGTTGGAAACTGGGGTCACACTGACCCTACAGCGATTTAGTCATTTCATGATTTCAGAGAGAATTTACAATCGTGTTGAAGGTATAGGACTGGATGTACTTTTCATACATCAAATTCGAAGTTACATTCAATCGAATTATGTCAGCATAATAAATATATTTGATGTTTTCCCCTGAATCAATATAGACATTAGACAATATATTAATAGCCATTTTTATTTTGCAGGTTTTATGTTCGAAAATATTTCAAGTCTTCAATGAAGATAGAATAATGTTTACTTGGAAAACAGGTGGTCTTTCAAACAAGGTTGATAAATGTACACTGTGTGGTGACTTGTGTCCTCTATGCCATGGGCCGAACATATGCACATGTCTAATGGATCGTGTTCTCACATGCCTGATCTATGCATACGTCTAACAATTTGTTCTCACAATTCTGCTATCTTTAAATGGACTGAATTTTACCCCGCGGTTGACATGAAAGCCAGAACCATTTGCAAAGCCCCCCATAAAAACTCCAAACGAGGAAACTGTGTATACTAGGCCCATGGCATCGAGGAAATGAGATGCCCTGTTAAACTTGGTTAATTTAATTGAAAGTCGATTATAGGTACATATGCGATATTGCTGTCTCAGACAACCCAGCTTCACAGCGAGCTGTTCCCACCCGTAACTGACTTTCATAAGATTAAACATTGGAAATACAGATTAATTGCCATGAATAAAACAATGTATCCTCCAGTAATTATCGGAGGACAGTTAGTTTCCAAAATACACTGTACTAAAGTTTAAGAACTTTGCGACATACAGAATCAATATATTAAATAAAATTGGCATCAGACCATGTAGCATTGAATTTTTACCCAGTTGTGTGGGTCATTAAAGGTTGATGGAACAGTTGATTGGTTATTGTCTGTTCTTGTTCAGCGAGAGGACTGGGTTTCTCATTTTGGATAGTATCCCTAACCAGTTCATGCAGTAACAATAATTTGCTACAGAATGTACACTGCCCTGATTGGGTTTTATCTAATATAAATAATTGTGTTTGTATTTCAATAATCTATAGGAACATGCAAACACTGGACCCCACTCATTGTGTGAATTGGTAACAGGACAATGGATTAGATTGGCTTGTGGACCTTATGTGAATACCAGTTATTCTCTCCTACAAGGAAAGGAAGTTACACCTGGAGGTGAGGAAATGTTATAATCGCTGCATGTCTGAGAAAAAACGGTGATATCCTGTTCATTTCTAAGAGGTGGGATGTCCCACCAGATGTGGGGAAAGGGGTGCCGAACTAGTTATTTGTAGCTTATTTTGAGAAAAAATAAAAAAAACATCTAAAGTGATGTCCCCTGGAATTTCTTTTTTTGTTATTTACCGGACATGTATCAGGGCCAGCCCCTTAACTCACTGTACATGTTGGCTTTAGAGTTTCAAAGTTGTTTCAAATATGTTCCCAGTAACAGATCCATATTGCCTTCTGATGAAATGTTTTATAATACCTTTTTATTGTCTTTTAAGGTGGCTATGTATGGTAAAACAGGTCCCTGTTTGTACTGTAGTCTTCACGAATAATGATGATGGAAAAAATCACAAGTTTGTATTTTCTGGAGAAACAGTATGGCAACACAATTCTAAACTTAGAGATGACTCTCCCTTTGAGCCAGGTGGAAATAGCTGTTATTCAATATGATACAGGGTACCATACCATTCTTACCATTTCATACAATGGTGCTATTAATGTTTTGAGAAAGTGTAGAAAATAAGAATGTGTAGATGTCAAGTGGTCTGATATATTTGTATTCTTCATTCTAATTTCTGTAACCCAGGTAAATAATCTTGGGCTTGCACCAAATTGAAGTTAATCCTTTTAACAACAGATCTATGCTGATAGCACTGGCAGGTGCATTGAGGCATAGGTCGTTCTTCCACTGTTTCATATCCATTTAGCATGGGTTGGGCTTGTGACAAGTACCTGTGTATACATGAATCAAACGGGGGGCGTGGGGTAGAGGTGAGGGAAAATAATTCATTTTTGCTCGCATACATTGGTTATGGGAGCATATGTAACGCAACCTCCATTCTTCTGTCTGTCTGATGCCTGTCCTGTTAAAGTTATTCTCTGCGCTCGGCAAATTCTTGTCCACTTGCTTGTCTAAAATTCCTAGGCTTCTAAACATAGTCATGGGACACATCCATGCAGTACCCGTGGGTCTGCCATTTAATTAAATTTTCATTTTTGTGTTTTGTTTATTTTATAATTTATTTCCTCCTACATTTAAATGAACAACATTAATTTGGGAAAATTTGGCCATGATTGAAATTTATGAATAAATTAATGTTGTGCTTTGCCACACATCGATGCTAATTGGATGTTGTTTGTACATTATGCGGGTGACTGTCAAACAGAAACTGGGTTGCTATCGAGGCCCAACTCAATCGAGATCGCAAGTGCTATCATAACCAGTTGGATCAATAGTGAACTGAAGGCTAATTTCTTTCATACTGTCACATGTGACATTCGTGTTACTCCATGTTTGAAGGGACTTGAGGGGGACGTGGTCCATCCTGTTCGTTCATCTGTTCGTTGATCAGCTTATCCATCTTTCAGTTCCCAGGTGTTGAAATTAGAAAAGCTCAATATATGCTCAATGGATTCTTCCCAGTTTTGGTATGTAGATATCATGCACAGGATGTCACTTGTGATCTTTTTTGTCACCAGGAGGGGGCATGTGGGACCCGAATTGAAATTACATTTCCAGCAATAAACATGAGAAAAGAACAAACCACCTCAACAAGTAGTTCATCGTTACAGGATCACGTGACTCCAATGGAATAAATACACCCTGATCGCCTGAAATTGTGTTTCAGTAACACCAGTTCATATGTGGTACGACTTGGTGCCGACTTGAAATTCCATATACTTGCCACCTTACGCAATGGGACATCAGATCGGCTGTGCATTATTGATGTTATGTTAGTCCCTCTGCATTTTCGGAATATAAGCTTATATGACTGGAGAGAAAGTTAACGCAATAAAGTGTATGTCTCTTTTTTAATTGGTTATTCATGTTATTTGTTATGAAAGTGCTGGACATTTTAAGCTGATAGTGTTGCATACTACAGGTTGAATAGTATACAGACCAGGGCTCGAAAAATCTGCTCGTTGCTCAGCTTCAACCTGCACGCCATTACCTATAAAAGGTTATCACAAGGGCCCATCACCCTAAAAAGGTGATGAACATCAAGCGATAGTACTAGAGCCATCACCTAAAAAGGGTGATGGTCGCCACCCTGAAAGGGAGATGAAACTGCCCCATCACCCAAAAAAGGTGATGGCACTCGAGTGGCAATACTACATCCATCACCTAAAAAAGGTAATGATCATCACCTAAAAGGGTGATGGGGCAAAAACGTAATGGCTCTTTTGGGTGACCCTTTTTATGTAATCTATGATAATATATGTACATTATAGGGGCATGAATTAAGTTTAAAGATATCCTTCCGCCTCCGACCAACGTACACATCCTAAAGAAAGAGCTCTTGAGCTTATCCTTGATATTGTCTGTATTTTCTGCTTATCGTGATATTGTTTTCTTTCTTGAGTCTATTACTTTAACAATAGATATGTTACAATACTCTTTTGTATCTGAAAGTGTTATCTTACAGCGTTTTGCTTGTCCCAGTGTCTCAGTACGCGAGTAAATAGGCAGGAGGTTGTCGGGGTTGTCCTCGAGTGATTTGACTTGATCACTGCTGCGAACCTTTTCTTCTTCTGGGAGACGTCTTAGTTCGATAGAGGCGCTATAATACATTATTTTAATCAATCTCTTGTTCGTAATGTTTCCGTAAAATATTCTTGACAAACCCTGTTGCAAGGCATGTTAATTTTGTGTCGAGTTCGAGTGCTCCATTTCCCGTTAATTTACGGTACGGTATATGTCGAGTTGACAAGAATCGGGTTAGTCTGAAATGGTGAAATCAGCATGAAGACCGGGGTCGGTAAGGGGTGGAAAAATTCTAAAACTGGTGTCTCATTGTTCAATCAAATATATGTTTATTCCGCTGAAAGCGTAATAATGTTTCAGTAATGTAAGAAGAATAAAGAGTGTTGTTTATTCGAGCAAAAATCTCAAGAGAAGCATTGTCTTGTAAACAAAGCTGCGTCTTTCACAACCTGTGCCCCCTGCACACTATTTGGATCATATAATATTGGTAGGTCCTTCGTCATCTACACCAAGAAAATGCTTTGCCATAATCACTGATAATAAAGATACTTGAATCCTGACCCTGTCGTACGGATGACTTTTGGGTGTCACACATTCGTATCTAGAATGGTACCCAGCCACTGCGCATGACCCGCTATCGCTAAACCCATTCTGATTTTGACTCCAGGGGTGAAAGAGCACGCATACCCAATTAACTGTTTCCCCATTGTTTTAGCAAAAAGATATTTATTATCCGGAAACCATGAGACTATTACATTAGTGTGAAAAGAATAAAGATTATCTTACTCTTAATAAAAGAACAAATACCCCAACGAGATGCTATTTGATTTACGGAGAAACTCCACTACAACCCATCTCCCCCACGGTTTTCATTGTTTTTGGACACGAACCACCCTGCCCGGGATAACCTCACTTGAGTCACTTGGCAAAATCAGCAGGGGTAAAAGTTGTAACAAAGCTGAACACGAGTTCATATTATTTGATCATATGAATATTTTATACCCGTGAAAACGGTGGCAATATTTCAATGACATAAAAATAAGATAACGGTTCATTCGAATACAAAACCCGAGAATGAATGATGATGTTGTAATTTGCATGCGACTGGTCTTTCCACCCCCGTGATCAACAGACTTCATGATTGAGATCGCCCGGGGCTTGCGAGAATGAATGATGATGTTGTAATTTGCATGCGACTGGTCTTTCCACCCCCGTGATCACCAGACTTCATGATTGAGATCGCCCGGGGCTTGCGTAGAATTGTTCAAAGCACGTGTTGAGGTCAACATGCTGTAAAAATTATAATGTGAAAGAAATGCGTTCCAGACGTCACAGTTCAGGTACAAACTTTTAACCGGTGGCACTTTGCATGCAGCGATAGTGCCAATCTAATTATGGGGTTGCTTCCGCTAATTGGTCATTCACTTTCGGACAGACCTCTTCACTTTCTATTTCATGCAACTTCTGACATGGCTGAACGTGCTGACCTATTTCCATCTGGGCATGCGTAATTGTCTGACCCGTGAAAACGAAACCACTCCGACCCAAACAATTAACTAGGCCATAAGGAATTCATGATTTATCAAACAACTACGGCCGTGTAAATTAGCCTGCCAGTCGACAAAAGGAGAAAGAGAAAGTGGACGGTGTACGCGGAAATATCGCTGTCGCCACTTTTATTTTATTTTCACTTTGTGCAGACAGACACTGCCGACTTGTGAAAGTAAGCTAGCAGATAAAATTCGCCCCACGTGAACGGTGACCGTTCGCGTAAAATATGGTTTGCGCAACCTTCACGTAGCCTGAACGAGCGTTCGCGTCAAAAAATAAGGCCTGGTATGATACCCATCTGATAAAAGATCGGAAAATCATACGTCTGCTGCATTTTTTTTTGCCGTGGATGAACGGTTTTACTACGGCAAACTCTGCGGCATGCCGCAGTGAATTGCGAGGGCTGCAATTGATACGACATTTAATCACCAGAATATACAATATTTAAAATAAAAATATTTATACATTTTTTTCACTCAAATAGATACCGGTACTAAACAAGACAGTGTTAGTGATTGTGTGGCTATATACAGTACACTCTAATATTAGTGAAAGCATTATATAGCTAGGCTACTACGGTACCTCCACCACACCATGAAGCAACAACAATAATCTACCAGTATAACCATGAGAATACCTAACGTAAAACTGGAAACCAAAAATAACAATACAAAAAAATATCTAACCAAAAATTATATTCCCATAAGGTTGAGAGAAATGAAACAGAAATTCAACCGAATATGCCATTTCTCCTAGTATTACCAGTACTAAAGTTTAGTGGGCCTAGATAATTCATTTTACACAGTAAGAAGTAGTCATCAGTCTATATAATGTGATAGCATAGTATTTATTATATCACCCGCAACGAAGTTAGGGGGGTATACTGGAATCGGCTTGTTCGTCTGTCTGTCCGTCCGTCCGACTGTCCGTCCGACCGTCTGTCTGTAGACACAATTGTTTTCCCGACTACTAAGATTTTGCTTCTATTTTATTGAAACTTCACGTATGTGTTACCTATGGTTTGAAGATGTGCATGTCCTATTTACAAGGCGCAATTCTTATTTTTGACATATTGATGACGTTTTGAACTTTATAGGACTTTGCCATTTTCAGGATCACACAATTTTGTCCGGATTACTCCTCCTAAGATTGCTTCTATTTTATTGAAACTTCACGTATGTGTTACCTATGGTTTGAAGATGTGCATGTCCTATTTACAAGGCGCAATTCTTATTTTTGACATATTGATGACGTTTTGAACTTTATAGGACTTTGCCATTTTCAGGATCACACAATTTTGTCCGGATTACTCCTCCTAAGATTTTGCTTCTATTTTAATGAAACTTTACATATGTGTTACCTATGGTTTGAAGTTGTGCATGTCCTATTTACAAGGCGAAATTATATTTTTTGACATATTTATGAAGTTTTGAACTTGAGACATGAAATATTAATTTTTGTCAAAATTACCCAGACTTGGACTTTGTCGATTTTCGGCATATATTCCAATATATATAGCATGTTCTTGTGTAATTAACTAGTCACACTGTTATTACTGGATGTTTCTGAAACTTTGTACACATGTTTAATATGGTTTGAAGATGTGTATCTCTTATTTATTACCTGAAATATTTGATCAAAATTACCAGGCCTTCTTTATCCAGACTTGGACTTCGTTGATTTTCTGCATATATTCCAATATATTTAGAGCATGTTCTTGTGTAGTTAACTAGTCACTCAGTTATTACTGGATGTTTCTGGAACTTTGTACACATGTTTAATATGGTTTGAAGATGTGCATCTCTTTATTATGACCTGAAATATTTGG
The DNA here is from genome assembly GCA_036873755.1 of Hanleya hanleyi. Lineage (NCBI taxonomy): Eukaryota > Metazoa > Mollusca > Polyplacophora > Lepidopleurida > Hanleyidae > Hanleya > Hanleya hanleyi. Next base: position 88,104 of record JAVTVY010050198.1, on the reverse strand, counting down.
TCAAAATTACCAAATTTCTTCAAATATTCATGTAATGAGTGCACTGATAACCTGATCAGCAAGCAGTATTTTCAATTATAATATTATTGTAATAACACAGTTATCACTGGATGTTTTTGAAACTTTGTACACATGTTTAATATGGTTTGAAGGTGTGCATCTCTTATTTATGGTCTGAAATATTTGGTCAAAATTACCAAATTTCTTCAAATATGCATGTAATGAGTGCACTGATAACCTGATCAGCAAGCAGTATTTTACATTATAATATTCCATCAATATACCCTCAAAGCTGGGGGAGGGGTACAGGATCGGCTTGTCCATCCTGTAGATACAATTTTGTCCGGACTAATACTTCTAAAATTTTGCTTCTATTTTAATACATATACCGTGCGATTCACACATTTGTTACAGAGTTATGACCCTTCCTATCGTTGGGTTTTATTTATACTGTATTGAAATATTACTCGGAACGGGAGACTTGTCTTGCAGGACGGGGGGTATCTCAGTTATCCCTTGGATAACAATTACATCTAGTTATATTTATACTTGCCTTGCCACCAACTCCAAAAACGATCCGTCTGCAGACTTCCCTCGAATTATGAGGTAATTTTTGAGTGCCAGCGGCGATCATAAAGTAAATTTTTCATGGGACTTGTCATCCAGGTTATGACCGTCTTCGGGGTCCTGAAGAAGTTTGCGTTTACCCTTGCCTTTTCCTTTACTTGAGCCGTTATTTGCACCTTTCGGCATGTTTGATTAGCCTGGGCCACGTGCTTTCTCACCAGTGTTTACGTTCCACTGACCCAGAGCCGCGGTCTGGATATGACCCAGTTTACCTAATATGGCGAGACTGTGGAGTCGTGTATTTATGCCTATTCGCCTGGGCCACGCGCTTTCTCGCCAGTGTTTACGTTCCACTGACCCAGAGTCTCGCTCTGGATACGACCCAGTTTACCTAATATGGCGAGACTGTGAAGTCGTGTATTAAATTTCATTAGCCTTAAATCTTATGGCTGTTATGTCTGTATATTGGATCCCTGCTGACATAACAGGGGTAGTTTAAAAATTAGCTATACCATACGAAACATTTCAGTTCGGATCAATCAGTGGCGACAAAAATGCCTTTTGTCACAAAATCTTCACTGACCACCCTTCATTGATACACAGCTCCACGATCCCGTGACTGAGTGACATACTTTCGAGTGGAATGTAAACAAAGCCCCATGACGCGCTCACTGGCTCAGGTTGAAGAACCAAGGACTAACATGCTGCTGTTCTAACCCGTGGGAAAAGATTGAAAATCTTGATATAAGTAAATTCTGATGGGGCCCCCAGACTAAATACATCTGTTCTTCACGCTATTGCCGTGCAATACAGGCCTAAACGCAGCTGCAAAAACAAGAACTGAGGTGGCCGAGTGGTTTAGGGCGCTTGCATTTACTGCTGGCAATTTGGTGCCAAATTCTGAGAGGACAGGTTCGAACCCCCACGGGGTCGACCCATCCAGCACTAGTTTCTGTGCTTCACCAAGAACGTGTCATCCTAAAAATAATTGATTAATAATCGAATCTACTTATAAACAATGTTTTATTAAAATGATAAGTTGACCCAGTCATAGATTACATGCCAAAGCCTATAGGCTCTAGTTGGGTGATGGTTTCATCACCTTTTTGGGGTGATACTTATCACCTTTTTTCTGACTGTGTAGAAAACATCAAATTACAAAACAACTTTACAACCGTCTTGTCTAGATAATATATTCTTTTTTTCTCTCTTATCGTTCATTCAGATATCCCTATGTTGTTACACGCGCAGAAACATGCACAGAAGACGTAAAATTGGATTAGTTCGGAAACTTCACAAGCTTCTGATATCATATCTTTCTTCCGTAACAGTAATTGTTTACCTTGTATCTGACTTTTGTAGTGTTTCTTGTGATGAAATGTATCTTAAGGTATTTTCTGGCGCATAGGAGAGAGAGAGAGGGAATTAGGGTTTAACGTCGCATTCAGCAATATTTCAGCTATATAGCGACCTGGCGCATAGGAACAAAAGTAGCAATTAATACGATGTTCGTCGCCAAGTCAACTATGCTTATTCCGGAACGAGGCAAGACCAATACGGGGCATGTATGGAGTAAGGGAGAGCACTCTCGTTACCTGATAGTTGACAATAATTTAATTTTCTCTCATCATGTTGATATGCCATAAGGACCGCCCTCTTTTCGTATAGTTCGCTTTGAAAAATTGATTGACAGATTCAGTGCGAAGGGTTTTCGCAACACGCCATTTATTTTATGTGCTCGGCGAGCCAAGCTAATAATATATATAAAGACATGGCATGTCCTCCTGGGGGAGTGGAGAGAGAGACGGTGCATTTTTTATTTTTGATCATATTGACTGTTTGACATTATTGTAGGCCAAGTTTAACATGTGAGCTGTTGTTCACCACATCTCATGTAACTTGTTAGCAACATTTTTTATCTATACGCCCTGTTTACTCCATGACCACGTGGACCTGTAGGGGCAAATTTTCTGTTGTAGAATACGTAGTCATTGATGTGAAATGAATGCCCAGTGGTAGGTCCAGGGCTTAGACAAATGTTATTTCCCTTTGATTGTAACTGAACATAGGTTATCACGGTATTTTTTTCCTCAGCCTCAAGGGTGACCGGTTTACAGGTAGATACCAGGATGGCCGCCACCTAAATCCTAATTTCGCCAATATGTCATTGCCGAGTGATGAACATTATCCCAGTGGCTACGCCCACATTTAAAGGATAAACGCGTTTAGTTCATGGGACAATAGTCCAAACCGCTCCCTTCCGGCGTTTTTTGTGGATATTTATGTAGCTTTTGAATATCTGCTTGTTTGCCGATTGAACATTCATGAAATAAAGCTTATGCTCTATGGCATAAGTTTGGTGTTTATGTGAGTATCAGGTTCTCTCATATTTCGTGGAATATTCACTGATAACTCACGAGTGAACTGTGCTCTTTATTGAGTGTATGCAGTTCCATTAATCATGTTGTGAGAACTCTGATGCGTTCTGTTGAAACAAAGGAATGAGTATGTGACCACCATTTTGGGAACTCTGTGCAAGGATCTTTCAAACTGGAAAACCGGTGAATTACGATAGTGGTCAAACTATTCATGTACATGGATATACTCGACTGCGATAAGGGAAGGTGACAGTCTAGCGAGTCGAATTCATCTTCCTACCATACCAAGAAAAAGCCTAACAACAATGGTAACATATTCTATATCGCAATATACTGAAACCGATCCATCGAAGAGTTTCGTCCTGGCGAACATGCACGTCTCTGATCGCCCTGACACAACTATGGCATTACGAAGCAGTATACATATATCAGATATTTCAGCTAACTTGGACCTTTCCACTCAGTTGACCATGGTGCTAAAAAACTCTGAAGTGATCTAGGCATTACCTGACAGGTTTACATCTCATGTGACGAAAGGCACTGAGAAAACTTTCGAAAACGTGTATACAAACTAGAGGAATACAATGAACTGGAGGACAAGGTGAACGAAACAGCCAGTATAATCGAACTTAGGAGTCAGATGGACGATATGGAACAATACACCAGTAAATCAGTGCTCGTATCAATGATGTTCTCTGAAAACATGTGAAGTCCATGGCCATTGCTAAACGAATGAACTGCTCAATTTCACCCACTGATACTGACAACCCCCACATAGTCCCGTCAGCTTCACTGGCAGGTAGCAATCCTTGTACGATCATCTGCAAGTTTACTTCCCATAGCGCCCGACATAAATTTATTACTGGCAGAAATACCTCGAGAGAGAGAGAGTCAGCCCGGCAATGCATCCCGGTCTATATTAATGAGGGCTTCATTCATATACGTGCAAACTTAGCACGAAGGGCCGGTCTATTGAAGGAGGAGAATAAGATCACGGTCACTTGGACGAACTAGGAACGGCACCATCAGCATCAAACGCCTTGACAACAATGTGAGACGAGAAGGAAAGAGGGACGTCCAAATTAGAAGAATGGCTGAAACTCAAACTCCGACTGAAACTTTCTTAGCTAACTATTGATTAATTCATTATCCGAATTAGCCTGTAAGTAGGGTCAACTGTGTTTTTGCGAGTGAGAACTTTTTATACGTATTTTTTTCCTATAAAGCAATTCAATATCAAATTCACGTCGAGATCCCTGTTGTCTCTAACTAATCTGAAGCCATCGGAATATTTTCATTTGGCATTGTTAAATAAATCTGTATTTGCTCGTTTAATATCGTAGATAGATTTCCGTTACACTTGTGGACTGTTTAGTCTTGTCTTGATTTGAGGCACTATATTCCCAAAATGCTTATACAAATACTCACGATGAATGCGTTAATTGCTTTTGTTTTCTGTGCATAGAGTTTATATATATAATATAATAATATTATTAATATTGAGAGTATACATGTATATATCAGATTGTTTGCTTCATGAATTTGTATATACATGTTTTTCACATATTATCACATATTTATTTCATTTCTGATTATGTTGAATAATTTTCTCCAAGTGAATCCAAAGTATTTTTTCTACTCACCGTTCGTACTTCCAATTTGCGTGCTGGGAGAGGCTTTAACATAGCTTGCCTGTTCGTCAATTCCAATTTCCTTTAAGGAAATAAGTATACTGCTTAAATAAAATAAAACTACAGACAAGGTCCAAGATATGTGGGCTGGGCGATTTTTGTCATTTGAATAATGGAGATGGGATTCGAATGATCTTTATATTTCCCTTGGTTTGGGTGTAAGGAACAAAAACTGTACAACGCAATATTCCAAGAGCATGCTCTTTCGGGCCTGGCGAAAGTATTTATGACGCCAGAGTGACGTTATTGCGACACAGTATTTTTGTCATGTTTTGCCTTTTTTTAATTCTTACACCGCAAAATGTGTTAATTAAACACGTTAAACTGTTCACTGTGTTCTACACGGACGAATTGTGTGGAATTTATTGAATCTTCCCATTTGAGAGCTCAAAATTGTAAAACAATTGTAGCGGAAATGAGTTATGCATGAATCGACGATTGGTCAATTTATTATCGAGGGCAGTTTTTATACCATCTGCCAAATTTACATAAATATCCTTTTCTATGAAATAATTACAGTTGTTACGAAACATCCAAAGTTGGTTTGATAACGTCAAAATGACATGCAGAATGGCATATTTTTGTGATTTAATGTTAATTAGTGGATGGATTTTGTTGAAATCTCGGAATGTTAATGTATCATGTACCTGCTATTCACATGCATACGAATTGAGATTCAATACAGCAACAATGAGCAAAGAAACAGATTTACGAAAATCATATTTCATACTACGTATAATTTTCAGATACATTGCACTATTTACTTTTCCTAGTTGTTTTTACAGAAATAAAGAATTCTACGGACCTCATATTTTGGCAGGAGATATCATCAATCTTCACAGAAAACGAAAATTTCCCTGTGCAATTTTAGCATCCTGAAAAAATAATTATCATACGGACGAGCATGTATTTGGCCGACACAATTTTCTGGAAGTTCTCTGCTATAAAGAGAATGAAACTTGTCACATAACATTATTCCTTTATCATAATTTAGGCCATTCATTTTATTTTTGTATTTTTTCTGCAATATTTGGATTTTTATCTCAGTACCAATATTTGGATTTTTATCTCAGGCCAAAAGTATAAAAAAAAACTAGCCTTGACGCATAATTTTATTTGCAGCTTATAAATGACGAATATTTGACCCTTCATAAAATATCGCACAAGATAAATCGTCCTAAACGTATTTGTACGAAGTGAATATAAATGTGTTAGCGAAGCCGGAATACAAATCATCACAGGGATCACTTCTGGTTCCTGTGACGGTTTTAGATATATGCAGCCAGTACATTTATCTGTGGGGTCCTATGACTTCTTGTCAGTACTCCGGAATCGTTTTTCACCACCTTGTCTTGTTGCGTTTAATTACGTTGATTTACCCGCCTCTGCTGTTCTGTTTTCCGCAGAGTAATTGTCGATATCTGATTACTTTACCTGCTTAACAATCCGCTAACAATTGTTATTATCTTCATTATTTGTCTCTTTCCCGGCTTTAGTACAAAATTGATGTGATAACTTTACCCCTGCATATTTCTGCCGTTGGCGCTGCCACAGTATGGGGACGACACATTTCCTTTGTCGTATATCTTGTGTTCGAAGCAATCCACGAGTCAGCCAATTTTATAATTCACATCCTGATGAGCAGGAAGATCCGCTGCTTTGCCTAGACACCAGGCGATCATGTAGAAATGGGCACTAGCAGGTCAAAGGTCATGAGACGACGCACACACGCCACAAAAACTTGACTTGCATAGAGGAGGACCATTTAATGTACACTTACCTATGTCGCCACCTAACGCAGCTAAATGCATATGGACAGAGTGTACTGTATACCAAGTATGGTATTCAAGCAACGTAGCTATTTCACTGATTTAGATCAACTGCACCAGCAAAAATGCATACCATTGTCAACTTTGACAGCTTTGGACGCATTGGCAAATACTGTTCGAATTCTATGGCGGTATATTTTGGACCAAGATAACCGATTGAATCGCGATTACACGAATTATGAGAATGCTTTTCCTTCTGTTTGCTGCGATCAATTCTGCAATGAAAATATAACCACGAATGAAAGTCGATATCGTAAAGCTCATACGAATTTGTGTCTCTTAATACTATCACCATTTTCCATAACGTATCGCATTTCAATCCAAGTGATGACATACGGCACCTGTCTTTCTTGTCCATAACTATTCGCAGTAATCCGCCACTGGATTGAAATGTGCCACCCAGTCAAGTGAAAATGTATTTGCAATTAAACACATTCATATTGTTTGAGGTCGAGTGCTTATATATGAACAAGCATATAACCACTCAATTATGTACATGTATATCACAGTGACTATCGCAGTGGTTATTTTCGTCAAAGTTGTTGTTGTTAATAGATAATAAAAATATCTAAAAGAATAAAATTAATTCCCACGCTTAACTTCATTTTTAAAATATAGATATTGTAGGGGAGCGGTATATAGATCCGTATATATTGCTAATTTATACATAGAACGCATTTTGTGTTATTCACTGTCATTGTGTTGTATGAAAAGGGGAGACATAATTTTATTCTTCTGAATTTGTTTTATTTATTAAGACACATTCTGGCCACTGTGATGCGTGTGTATATTTTTAATTCCATGGATATTACAATTCCGGTACTGGAGCACTGACCTGATAACGTGGAGACCAGTCTTCAACATTTAAAGAGCGGTTTTTATATAAGCAAAATCCTCGCTATCATTACATCGATATATACAATGTAGGCTGTATCTTCATTATATGTTCAAATGAGCGTAGATGCCATTAGAACGCTGAATCACTTGCAGAGTAGGCATTAATGGGCATAAAAATGACCGATATTGATATTTGGCTCTGTATCAATATTAGGCATAGACTGCATTATGTGGCACTGTGAGTGGAAATAACCCTTTGTTGTGAGCACGAGGTGGATCGATTAAAAATACCAGACTGTTAGCACCGAACAAACAAAGCGATACCATTATGGCACAACAGGATGAAACTGTATTTTATATACCTATTAATTTAGACAATAATACCTAAGCGCTATTAATTTAATAAGATGGTTTCTATACACAGATTCAGTCAACAACACAATCCAACAGTCAGTTCATCAGATTCGAGTAAACCGGTTTACATGGCGGAGCGGTAAGAGCTACTTTGAATCTTCATGCTATTGTTTACACCTCAAACAGAATGAACCGCTCCGTTGTCTCTTTATACACGCCAACAATGTCTCACAATATGTAATGTTTCAAAACGAGAACCAACATCGTGTGTCTGTTAACAATAGGCACATCATTATTTCTGAAAAAAAAGGTTTTCTATTAAGCCGATCAGTGGAAGAGGAAACCAGGCTTATACGGGAATCTATTTTGTGGGACGTTATACTGCTGTAACACATATATTGAGGTAGACTTTTGAGGTCCGTAACTCTGGGGAAATCTGCAACATGCTAAACATCAAGTAATAACCGAGCTCTGGATTAGACGACCAAGGGCGATAACTCGGAGGAAAATCATCAAGACAAGTAAAACGTAGGACAGAAGCAGTCACTGCTTCAACTGTATCCCAACTCTTTCAGACTGCAAGGTATAAACATGACTGTTCTCATCCACATAATAATTCACAAGTAGCATACTTCTCCGCGAAGTAGCCGTGAAGTTAAGGTACGGACATGTACCATATAGCATACTCTGATGTTGGCGATCAAGGGAAATAACTTCTTACAAACGGATAAACATTTACGACGATAATATTTCGCCAAATATTAAGAGAGCTACAGCCCAAAAATAATTGTGAGGATCATAACTCCCCGAACGGTGTAAAAGCCTCTACCTCCAGAACCGTGTACATCGACAAGGTACGAAACATCTTTCATGCAAGTTACGAAGTTGTCCATCAAATAGTAACCGAGATATGGATGGTCCGATATGGACTGGACAAGCATATAATGATCGTGACCACAAAGGGGTACAATTCATAAAGGTCAAAAGCAGACAGGGCACATCTCCAAGCGTTTTCTGTTAAAGATGCTAAGATGCTAATCGAATAATAGCGGACATATGGTTCGGACAAGCATACATTGATGCTGCAGATCAAATGTAAAAAAAGTTTTAGGAACATGCACCTCAAATCTATCACTAGTTGATTATACTATGTAGGTGTGACAGACAGATGGACAAAGTATAAACAATTCATCCCGAACTACTAAGCCGGAGGCATAAACATATTTATAGCCAGGGTACTGTATGGTCATAATACAAATACCTGTACAACTGAGTACCTGCATTTTTATTATTTAAAACTATTATGTCACTGAAAACGATAAACATAACAGACTTCCTTTTTCAACATTAAAGTTTCGTCCATCTTATATCTAAAATAAAATAGGCCTGTGTTGGTATATCTAAAAAAACCAAATTCTCGGAGCATCACGTTATATCATGCACGAATTTCCAGCTGCATCATTGTACTTCTCCTGTCTTAGCCTCCTGAAATGGGGTTTATAAGCATCATGTATGTGTATAAAGGAACACAAAGCATAAATGTTTAGTTTATTCAACTGTCAAATAATATCGCGCTGCCAAGTGCCAGAGTCCGACTTCGATATCCATCCAAGTACTTCGCTAGATTACTCCTATCACGCGACTGTTTTCTCCTATTGGGCCTAATGTAATAGGCAATGTAAAGCAGCAGAAGCTGAGAAAAATATCCCTGTTACCATACCGCTGTTTTGAATTTCAGTGAATATATGATCGAATATAACTGCCCAATTATTTATATTGATTGGCAGAATGGTAAGACAGAAGTCTTACCCGCCTCTCATCAGCAGACCCTGATACCAACACTGTTGTTTCTATGCTCGTGTCAAAGTTATACATCCATTTAGCTGGAATAGCCAGAAATAAAAACAACGAGGCACGTTAATTTTTGTGATAGGCATATTACGTGAATCTGAAAATTCAAGTATGCTTGACGAATACTTTAGGAGTTATTAGCAAGGGTACGTAGAGGTTAAATTTTAACAAATTTCACCACTTAAGTTCACATGATTCAGTTGAAGTTTTAATTTATTTTCTGAAATTTGACAATGAATGTCAGTGTTGCCGCACATGTGTTCAACATCTATATCTACAATAGTTCTCAAAACAACAATAAATAACAAGCATAAAAGGTATATACATGTACATGCAATATCAACTGTTGAGGCATTTGTCTAAAATTCGCGCAAACCCACAGAGATGAAAACCAGTCCAATCTGTAAAACCCTAACAGGGGTATAAAGGAGATGTACTCTCTAAAAACAGTTGAGTGAAATTTCGCTCAAGTACGAGTGGAAATTGATCTCTATCAATGCTTGAGTGAGATTTTCACTTAACTTGAGTTACTTTTCAACAACTTGAGTTAAACGCACTCAACTTAAGTGACATTCACTCGAGCATGAGAGTGGAAATTGATCTCACTCAAGTTGAGTGAACATGAGTGGATTAACTCAAGTTGAGAGAATAGTAACTCGAATTGAGAGAAAAGTAACTCAAGTTGAGTGAAAATTAGCTCAAGTTTGAGTGAACAGGTACATTTCACTCAAACTTGAGTGAAACTGTTCACTCAAGTTTTATTAGAGAGTTTTTACTGATTAAAATGATATTTGCTGACATGCGGCACAGTGACACATGCTAACCCTCGTACAGGAGTTTTCGGAAAATCATATTTGCTACCATGCGGCACAGTGACATCTGCTAATCCAAGTACGGGAGTTTTCGGAAAATCATATTTGCTGACATGCGGCACAGTTACACTTGCCAATCCAAGTACAGGAGTTTTCGGAAAAGCATATTTGCTGTCACGCGGCACAGTGACACCTGCTGACCCAAGTACAGGGGTTTTTTTGGAAAATCCCATTTGCTGACATGCGGCACAGTGACATCAACTGACCCAAGTACAGGAATTTTCGGAAAATCACATTTGCTGACATGCGGCACAGTGACACTGCTAACCCAAGTACAGAAGTTTTCGAGAAATCATATTTGCTGACATGCGGCACAGTGACACCTGCTAAGCCAAGTACAGGAGTTTGCAGGTATTGAATAACGACATCTTCACTAAAGTTTTATTCCCCAAATGAATAGTATATCCAACTATGGAGGGGTTTAAACTAATCCCAGAATAAAGATGACGACGGATACATTTTTGTAGAATTCCATTATGACTATATTTACAAGTTTTCAAAGAAATACTTTACAAATACAAATGCCACTCTACCTGATGATTTATAAGCATTCAGAGAATGCCACTCTACCTAAGGATGGAGAAATTATTTCTCTGAAAGCTTGTAAATATAGTCAGAATGGACTTCTACCAAATGAATAGCTTTCAGAAAGCATGCAACTGGATTTGGTGAGTTTGTTTATTGGAATTCAATTGAACACAAACTGATAACGTGTCGACTTGCATCCGAAAATAGACGAAACAAACTTTATCCAACATTACTTGAGTACTATATTTATTTGTTTGTTCAATAAATAACCAACGGTTCGAATCCAATTACAGGTTACTGAAACGCTATGTACAGAGTGAGATGGACATTTAACAAAAACTATGTGATATTCGTGTCGTGCTTATAGCTGAAAAAGTAAAATCCCAAAATTAAGAATAATGAATTAAGAACATTGCTGAATTCGTAAACATATAGTATACTTGAGTGTTATAAGATTAGTTGTTTGTATTGTAAAAATAATGGTTGATACCTCATTTGAAACTCTGCCTGGACGTAAAGAGATCAAGGCACACTATGTAAAAACAGTTTTTAACCTGAAGAGACAAGTGAGTATTTTCTAATATCAATTCTACTTTGCTTTGGTGAAATGTTGGGCATCAAAAGCTTATTAAGAGTGGCAACATTCCCGCCTGATCAAGTTGAGAGATCCCAAAGCTGGGCATTCATGCTTACCATGCGCAACCAGTGCGAGGGGGGCATGACTATCAGTTAATATGCTCTACTCTTTATATCGGCTTAATTCCATTACATGATTTCTCCACTTTCTTTAAGAAAATTGTTTACTTCTTAAACACTATTCATCATTGTGTGCGGAAATTTGGCATGGTATTTTCTGCGGAAATAGCGATGCTACAGTTTTCAAACAATGCGCATATTAACGGTCCGATCGTCTACCGTACACGTTGACATTGTGTCAAACTCTATTGTCTCTGATATTGTTTTAGCCTTTCTGCATATGGTTTCTAGATAGAGTGAACGGAACTTTTTGCTCATCAAGATGTAGACTATGAAATTGGCCGTCGCATTCATCGCATCTAGAAGCGGGTAAATGGTGAAGATGGTTGTCCACAGATTCCGATAGCGACCGTCGCTGACATACGTGGACAGAAAACCTTGAAACATACTGTGTAGAAAGCCAGGAAAGACGCAAACAATGAAAATAGCGGCGATGGTGAGGAGCATACGTGTAACCTTTAAGTCCTCCTTCTGTCTGACGTCAATGTTGGTCGTGGTCATTCTTCTGCGAGACTTGATCAGGACGAGAATAATACAACAGTTCAGGATAAAGACGAAAAACACGGGGACCAGCCTCAGTGCAACGAGTTGAAAATACAAAAAGACACCATAAAATTGTTCATGTGCCCAAAATAAATCTGATTTTTCAAATATGAGAGCTGTCACATTCGAGCATTCTTCTTTTCTTATCGCAAATCGATATTTAAATAAAGTGGGAGTAAGAATGACAACGACAAACATGTAAACAGCCACATTTATCTTTACGGGATGACGAGTTATAGGAGAGAGTTTCGCCTTTAGCGGAAACTTCACAGCTATGAAACGTTCTACAGAAATGACAAGTATCAAAACATTTGCGATACCGCCAGCAGCTAGCATAAGGAAGTAGTCCAGTATTGGGTGGTACATGGATAACATTATCTGCTGATACAATGCTTTGTTAAAATTTTCTACCAAGTAGAATATCCACTTTGCAATGACAAAAAACAAGTAAAACATATCCGCTATACTCAAACCAGTTAAATAACAATGAGTAGAGTTGCGCATTCTTCCTCTAGTTAGGATAAATACATTGAAAACATTGCACACACAGCCTGGTATAGATATAAGCGGAAGGAGAACTAGGTTCACAACAAAGCGAACTTTCGTCGATGTTTCTTTTGATACAATTGCATCCATGGATCCATCAGTTAGACGCACAGTTCCATTTATTACTTGTGTACAGTTCATTCCGATATTTGGATCAGTCATATTACCTCGAAGTTTTTCTAAATTTGCAATGGGTGTTATGTTGCGTATGGACAATGAATCGAAAGTCTGGTTTGTTGTTGAGTTATCAAGTGTCCGTAGATGGTCGGCAAAATCCTCGCTCATTCCCTTTAATCCCAAAGTTTGATTCGTATGCTCGATGTTCTCGCTCTGCGTGGATTCACCAAATACGATTTTGGCTGGCTCAGCTAAACACAGGCTAACGATGACAATACTCCAATTCATCTTTCTGTAGTAATTTTCTAGGAAAGAAAAGAACATATCGTGTTTGATATAAGCATGATAACCAAAATACACAAGAATTTTTTCAACGCTGAATGTGAGGGACGTCGAGATACCATTCTTCAATCGTGTAATTTTCTGAATAAAAGAAAACGTTCAAAATACGGAAGAATTTGACAAGCAAAATTGTATTGCAAGGGCTGCAAATAACTCCTAGTCAACAGTAGGATGAACCCGACAATACAATGTTTAGACCATCGTGTGCATTGTCAAATTCGGGCTAATTCGGAACCAGGGTATATAGAAACACCATAAATGCAGAACCAGTAAATATGTTCGTCACACTGCCGCTTTTTATTGTAGCCCATCGGTCCATTGGAACATTTTTAATTTGTTTTGTCAGACTGAGGTCAGGTACATCTTAAGACTATTATCATAATCCTAGGCCGGTACATATTGTTTAGAAATCGAAGTCGTAGTTTGATATCTTAAGGTAATTCTATAATTCTCGGGAACACACACACGCACAGTTATAAAAAACAAAAATGGATTAAATGTATTTGTTATACTTAATGATTGATTAGGGGTATTAGTATTATGAGAGGCCTTTATGTATATAGAAAAATGTACAATCTGATTAAAAACTACCCTGATTATCAAACGGTAAAACTAGAGAATGTTTTATGCCGTGAAAACGTACACAACGATGTCATACAGCACAGGATATGGTAATTATTAGAAGGTTACACGTACAAGGTTATATTCACAGGGGCTGGCGTTCAGGGGAGTCCTGTAATTGACATAAAGGTTCATAGAAGACCCATGCATCGGGTATATATAATATATGCCTAATAATGTATTTATTTCATCTATTACAATGTAACATTGTCGTAGTTTCCTGTTAATAAAATGAACTAAACAACTAAGATATATTAGGCAGACTACATGGTCTCGTGGAATGATAAAATAGCAGGGGCATGGAGAACACATATGAATTATGTGAATTATGTGTTACCAAATGCAGTGATAGAACGTGCCCCCAATTAGCAAATACTGTAAATGTTGTTATACCAGCAAAGGTGGGGAGCATAAAGGGCCTCCTTTTACAAAATGTCACAAGACAGAGAATTGAGGGAGGGTAGGGAGGGTTTTTCTGTAGCAAACTGGAGAAACCAAATCCATCACTGACATTTTCCAGAAACAAATTCCAGGTAGCCGAGGAAACACCGTCCGACCTCGTGTTACAATTTTGGAGAGTCTAATATAAGGGCGATAACTCACAATCAACATTTACAATAAAACTATAATCACGTTAACACTGGAAAGCGACCTTGTTGATCCTCGCATAAACTTAATTATGGTAACCCTAATTTCCTTTTATGCTCGAGATAGACTAGGTCAGAGAATGAGCTCAGTTTGCTGGGAAAGACAAACACAATACCCAGAAAATCTGGTTAGGTCATTTATTCAAATGACTATGGTTATAATCATTAATTCAAATGACAAATCATTAATTAAAATGACAAATGATAAAATAGCAGGGGCATGGAGAACACATATGAATTATGTGAATTATGTGTTACCAAATGCAGTGATAGAACATGCCCCCAATTAGCAAATAATGTAAATGTTGTTATACCAGCAAAGGTGGGGAGCATAAAGGGCCACAGATAACAGTGGAGTAAAAGATGGAGCTGTTATCACCCCACCCGAAGTCTCTGACCTAGCCCTTACAGTATGTAACACAAAACAGTAGGATGAGGAGTAGATATCACTGGCCTAGTTGGTTTGATAATCTGAGAATGGCAGCAACTGGCTAGCACTAACTGAAGTAATGACTGACTACAATTGTTTGCATCTTCATGAACAGATCAATGGTAATATAGCAGCCAACTATATCAAGACTGTGCAAGTGTGTGAAATAATACAATCAGGTACATGTAGTTTACTTGCACAGGGCATATAGCAGGACAGGTTGACACAAACAAATATTAATGGAACTCATTCCCCAAATTAGCATGTAAATCAATAAAAGATAGCATGACAAAACCGGGGAAATCTATTACTATGCATCCATGGATGGTGGAATATTACCTTACCAATTATAAGAAACAGAGCATAGTACCTGTGACAAATCTTTAGACTGAAAATGATAGAAATATGCATAAGTGTGCCTGAAGGTAGGGGCACAGAAATCCACATCAGCCAAGTACTGGAAGAACAAATACCATCCAGGGCAACACGAAATACCTGTCACATAGTGAAGAACCATATTAATACAATAAATATATAGCACGAGAAAGGTTCATGGGCCTGATTCCAATTAAAGGAAACAACTGGCACTGGAAGAGTCACGGTTACCCTCCTAACAATGAGTAATATCCTTCACTTCTCAGACATTCCCTCACAAAACATTGAACTGCCAGCCAGTTAAATTGTATGGCAGATAAAAACATGAAGATCCTCAGGGTTGTCCATTGTCCAAGAGAAGGTTAGGATTAAGCCTCGCTTTCTCAAGAATAATCTTTGAAATAAACTTGACAAAATGAAGTCAATATGATTGTTGTATAATACCTAAGACAGGAATTCACACATACCAGTATCTGTGTGTGATGGCGCTCACTGGTAAAAGACCTGAAAGTGATAATAATGATAGTTAGTACTGGATTCACAAGCCAGGGGATGATAGAATGAGGTAGGATTTCCTCTCTGAAATAGACAATGCATGAGAATTCTTAAAGGTAAAAGTGTTTTACAATGTCCATATTTACGCTTCCTCATGGAAAGCACTGCTACTGCAAACACACTGGTGGCCTGTAAAGTAACACACAAAAAACTTAGAAACAAACTAATAGAATCTAATAACCTGGGATACAGTATATCAGAGGGACCAGAGATTCCACCGAATTAAGCTGCAGATGATATGTACAGACATGTCGCTGGAGCACCTCAACCCCCTGTCGCACTCCACTCCAGAGAGAACAATCTTTGGGATCACCTACATTAATAATAGCAAGCTCGCCGAGAAAAACCTGGAAATAATAATTCAAGGAAAGGAGTTAAAACAGGATAAGCAAGCATAGAGATGCTGAGAGCAGGCAACTATTTCTGTCTGTGAGTACGAAATCATAATGGAAGAAGAAACTATCAGGGTCTGAAATAGCAGCATGATCAGATATGTCTGATAAAAAAAAACTTACCTCGCCTATGATCAAAGCATAAAGTTCGACCAAACTCTGGGAATTGACTGAGAATTTGAACATGTTGAATTAGCTAATCTCAGACTCTGAAAACAATAATATAGACAATATCAAACATGCTGGCAGCTCCAGAGGACATTCAGGCTGGAGAAAGTTCTGCACAATGCTGTATGCTGTGTTGTCAAACCTGGTCATGGACATACCTGTATAGAATTGGAAGAAAAATTAAAAAGTTAAGTACTAGTTACTCATGTAAGGAAAGCAGTTTCTCATCAATGCAAGAACAAGAGCAGCTGACTCAATCAAAACAACTAGAGGCTAGGCGCATATCATTTCAACACTTCTAGAGGTCTGAGAATATAAAAGTGCCAGTGCAGTCCCCAATGACAAGAGTTACAGAGAGATTACACTGTAATTCACACTCCAGCAGGGTCTGAAGTAGCGATCAGATATGAGATATATCCGATCACAAGCTGCTTCTGTCAGATCAAAAGTTGTTATCCTGTCCAAGTTCATGTCAGATATAAAAGATAAAATTGAAATTTTCTTACAATAAAATTGAAATTTTCTTACATATTTATAGACCCTGCTCGAGTATACTAGGGACCATGTGAATATGATGTTGAGACAAAGCATAGGTGATGGTGTAACACTAAATATATACACAAAGTAAGTTCAGGTCAAGTCGCTATATCTGGATTTCTGACAAGCTTAATGTTTATCTATACTGAAATGTGAGCAGTCAATGCTGACCTCATGAGAAGTAGAGTGTATTATGACCATATCACACACAAAGTATATACACCAAGTGAATTCAGTTCAAGTCACATGATATGGCTAGATTTCTGACAAGCTTTGAATGTTCATGTATACTGAATTGATGAGCAGTCAATGCTGACCTCATAAGAAGTATAATGTAATATGACCATGATCGCACACTAAATATAAACAAGTAAATTCAGTTCAAGCCAGTATGATATAGCTGGATTGTATGTTCATGTATACTGAATTGTGAGCAGTCCATGCTGACCTCATGAGAAGCAGACTGATATTATGACCATGATCGCACACTAAATACAACACAGTAAATTCAGTTCAAGTCACTGTGATACAGCTGGATTTCAGGGATACACGTAGAGCATACAAAATCGTCGCTGAATTCTAGCTCGTAAAAATCCATGTTAACGTTGGTAATATGTATACCACTTGGTAGAACAGGTAAGTCAGTAAGAGCAGCAGGACTGACTCTAGCTTGATGGACTATTCTGGAGTTGATGAAGAAGGAATGATGGATATTCCAGTCGATGATAGGTCTCCATCTCATGAATATACAATGGAGCAGAGGGTCCAAAACAGGATAGGAGCGACTGGACAGCGGAATGGGATAAAAAATCACCTGGGCTTCCCAACATCCAAGATTGTCCGCAGACACAACAGGATCTGTAATTATAGAGATATAACGCAGTATCCACATTCTGGGCATGCGATTCAATTTCTGATTGCTGAATACAGGATTGAAGAGTAAAGTCTAAATGGTAACTAGACAATTGTAGATACAGAGCACTTGAGAAACAATCTATATGTTCAGGGTTGGAGATAAGGGAAAATAATTTGATCAGAGACTATTATTAAAAGCTTTGAATTTGATCAGCAAATTATTTATCCATGTTTTATCGCTATGGAATTTGGATTGATTAGTGTCCAAATTCGATTAGTTATTGCTGATCATGTCCCTTATTTCCAACCTCCCCTTGAATAAATATAGTGACAAATGAGGTCAACCTCCCCAGCAATTAAACTAGCTGTGTCAACCTCCCCTGTAATTGCAATCAATAAAATTATGCCATGCCAGTAATACCCCTGAAATTTTAGGTGCTTCAGTTTACAAGTGTGCAAATTCTCACAAAAATCTTCATCTAAGTTGAATTTAGCAATTTTTTAACAAATTCACAGCGACTCAAGATGATTTTAAATTAGTCTCTTAGATATTTTAAGAATGAAGATTTACAGCCCACAAGGCACTGAATTTGCCATGTATAAGTAAGTGCATGACACTTCATCAATATAAATAGTGAACAGAGGCTAATGGGCAACCTACCGTAGAATAGAAATCATGTATGATATTAACTGCTTCCATTTTATCTTTCAAAAACATTGCAGTGAATAATTTTATTAAAATAAAAAATTCATGGCAAGTCAATTCCCAAAATTATGACAAATGTCTTAGGGTGTGTGGCCAATCGCTCAACTGATATATCTGCCCAATCAATCAATGACAAATAGACCAATATATGCTCAAGTGCATGCTTGAATTGTAATGTTGCATGCTTGTAGTGCACTCCAGCACTGTGAGTATAGTTCAATGACTACCCATGCTCACCATTGGAATTTATCAACAATTGATGGTCCATCAAGGTGCAGCTTAAAATGAATGTCTCCATAAGCATACTAATAGTAGGCTACACACTCTGACAAGAGATCAAAATTTGAAGTATGAAAAGGAGAAGAGAGTATAAATTCTATCAAACACTGTTTGATCCTAAGAAAGCATCAATAGTAATTATAGTATGGTGAACTGTACAATTATAGGACACTATGAAAATTCAAATGTTTACAAATACCTAATTTCTTATTACTGAATGTCATTATTAACCAAAATATGGAAATAATTTCAGACTAATGTGATCACTTTGTGATTCACAAGTATGGGCTGATAATCAGTGATAACCATATAAGGGCTAGCATCCCTAACATTGATAGGAATCGGACATGAGGCAAACTAATACTTCTCATGTCGGAACTGAACATGAGGTAAGCTAACACTTCTCATGTAGGAAAAGAATATGAGGTAAGCTAACACTTCTCATATGGACATGGATCATGAGGCAAACTAAATACTTCTCATGTCGGAACTGAACATGAGGTAAGCTAGCACTTCTCATGTAGGAAAAGAATATGAGGTAAGCTAACGCTTCTCATATGGACATGGATCATGGGGCAAACTAAATACTTCTCATGTAGGAACTGGACATGAGGAAAGCTAACACTTTTCATGTAGGAAAAGAATATGAGGTAAGCTAACACTTCTCATATGGAAATGGATCATGAAGCAAACTAAATACTTCTCATGTAGGAACTGGACATGAGGAAAGCTAACATTTCTCATGTGGGAAAAGAATATGAGGTAAGCTAACACTTCTCATATGGACATGGATCATGAGGCAAACTAAATACTTCTCATGTAGGAACTGGACATGAGGAAAGCTAACACTTCTCATGTGGGAAAAGAATATGAGGTAAGCTAACACTTCTCATATGGACATGGATCATGAGGCAAACTAATACTTCTCATGTAGGAACTGGGCATGGGGAAAAACTAATACTTCGCATGTAGGAACTGAACATGAGGGAAGCTAACACTTCTCATGTAGGAAAGAATATGAGGTAAGCTAACACTTCTCATATGGAAATGGATCATGAGGCAAACTAAATACTTCTCATGTAGAAAGGGATCATGAGGCAAACTAATACTCCTCACGTAGGAACCGGACATGAGGCAAACTAATACTTCTCATGTAGAAAAAGAATATGAGATAAGTAACACTTCTCATGTATAAATATAAACTGCGACACAGTAACGAGTGAGTTGAATTCGCACACAACCATGATAAATGTGGACCCTATTTGATTTTGAACCAGCCGACGAACTCACCCAGCTTACTGATGATATGCAGGGGACATCACACGGTTCATCCAACAACGCATACCAGCATATCTTGCAAAGACTGTCCACTAGTGTAGTCATTACACACTCTTAACACCAGACGGGTCCTTGTTGCATGGATCCAAACGGCCAACAGATCATCAGTGGTTGACATGAGTCAGGGGCCAGATTTCGACTTTTCAACGACACCACGTTCGGCGCGACCTCATGACCCAGATTGTCCGTATCTGTGGGACTGGAAAAACTTAAACGTGACGTTCCCTACATTTCTGTAGCAAACTGGAGAAACCAAATCCATCACTGACATTTTCCAGAAACAAATTCCAGGTAGCCGAGGAAACACCGTCCGACCTCGTGTTACAATGTTGGAGAGTCTAATATAAGGGCGATAACTCACAATCAACATTTACAATAAAACTATAATCACGTTAACACTGGAAAGCGACCTTGTTGATCCTCGCATAAACTTAATTATGGTAACCCTAATTTCCTTATGCCGTGAACACGTACACAACGAAGTCATACAGCACAGGATATGGGAATTATTAGATGCCTAATAATGTCTTTATTTCATCTATTACAATGTAACATTGTCGTAGTTTCCTGTTAATAAAATGAACTAAACAACTAAGATATATTAGGCAGACTACATGGTCTCGTTGGAATGGCCATTCCACGGTGGCATAAAATGTATTTTTTTCTAAAATCGCATCACAACCATAACGCCGATTTATCGTCGGTCGTTGACACATCTGAGCGGACTACCAGAGACAAACACTGTTAATCTTCTCGGTCGTTATAATGTTTATTTCGATAAACTTCGCAAATTTTTAATTATATATTATCAAAGGAGTCTGCCAAATTTCGTTAAACAGGCGTTTCCTGTCATATTGTTTTCTATTGTCTTGTGCAATTCCGTAAATCAACGACCCTTCTCTCTACACACAGCCACTGTTTCGTTCTCTGTCTCAAACATTCACTATCTACGTCCAGGTCAAGACAGTGCACTGAGGACCCCTCGTGGAGACGAAGTTCAATGTTGATAAGTGGATATGGCAAATCATTTATCTATATTAACTGTTATCACATTTTTACCCGGAACTACATAGCAAACGGAGACTAGAGTTAATAGTTGATCGATACGCACTGGACATATTTTGATAAACTAACGGGCGGAACAACGCCCCCACCCGAAATGTACAAAAAAAAACCAAATACATTGATGGATCACCTAACAATGGGATCCCACGTATATATAATGTTTCCAATTGATATAGATGTAAAATAACGAATAATTCACACGATTCATTTATAGGTGTATTAAAATGGCCATCATCTGTTCATGTGATTGAGCGTATATTGTTTAAGTTGGAGTTTCAATATATATCTAAAATCAGACATTATCGCCCCGAGTTCACCACGTGACGTGATGCGTTATAGGCCGGATTTGATTATGTTAAACCAGACATTCAAACGGAGTCATACATAAGATGTGATATTTTCAATATCGATGCCTGCTTATGGGAAATATATGTGAAAATATAAAACCATAAATTTGCATACATTATGTTCCTATTTATTCCGGTAAAACGCTTTTGAAATTTGCTGAAAAGTTCTGACTGCGCATGTGTGGTGCATAAGCAGATCTGGGGTGGACTTTCTTTTTTGTGGTGGAGTTAGGGCAGCGTCGGACGGAGGCGGTGTTTCGTGAGAGAATAATGGTCCATCTTTGGTCCGAATGGGCCTTGTGGGGTGTCATAGTCATGCACTCATGGAGCAGCAAATGATGATTTTCTCCGGTTTCGTCATTCTGCGCATACCCAGTCTGGCAGTAGTATAAAACAGCATTTGAGGCGAAAGTTTGGGGCCGAGGTGCGCAGGTGCGTATTTGTGCAAATGAGAGGACATATCGCATCCAAATATGGCGTACCTACTTTCGCATTGATGCTCTCGTAGTGTAGACCACGACTTGAGAGATGTACATGTCCTATGAAACGTCGTTGGTGACGTCATCAGTAGTAGAAGAAGTGCAGCGATGCTAGGGAGCATCTTTGAGACATGCCTAAACCCTATGCACTAACCCATAGGGTGTCTAGTAGAAGCTGAAGTGTATGTAGAACAGACACGAGTTTTCTGAACTCAAATATAATGGTTTTGTTGGGTTGGGCATGATGGATCTGTTCACCATGGTAGAGTTAACTCCCTTGAAAGTGGCGTCATGATGGCGTCAGCATTAGTAGAGAAAGCGCAAATACGGTCGAAATAGGGGCGCACATGGCACTTATTCGGCTACCTCCACATTAATGAGCTAACCTAGTGGTCATGTCGACCTAGGGGTGCACCATGGAGTTGGGTACTTGGCCGTCATAGTTGGGGATATACGTAGGAGTTATACTTGGGGTCATATTGAATCTCCTGATGGAAGTCAAGGGAGAAAACTGTTGTCGCCGAAAATGGAACCGTTTCAGACCTGTTTGAAAGGGTTCGAACCCGTTGAGGGTGGATTATGGGACACACCATCCTTACTCCCTAAACATGTGCCTTGTCGCAGCCAACGCCCGCTTTCTCGCAGTGACACTCTACCGTTGGGTAATACCGTACACACACACACAGTCTGTAACCTAATGTCAAAACTACCAGTGACTACACACCAGTCCAGTCGGACTCTGCCCTACCAGTGCTTCAATATGATACCTCACACGACCCATTCGGACCACGGATGGTCCATCTCGACCTCAAAATGTCCATTCAAATGCACTATTCCATTATTCACTATCAGCGCATGCGCAGATTGACGGCATTCCACTAAAAAACAATTCAGTCGACCCCACGAGTGCCTCAAACTGACACTTTACACGATCCAGTCGGACCACGGATGCCCGTTCAAATGCCCTTTCTTCATTCTTCTCTGTCCACGCATGCGCAAATCGACGGCATATCCAGGATACCCCACCCCGGTACGATGCTGCCCACGAGTGCTTTAATATGATACTCAACACGACCCATTCAGACTAGGGATGGTCCACCTCCACCCATGCGCACACAGACCTTTTCAGTAAAATTCAACCCATGGCCTCAATACCCCTCCCATCGTATTCCTGGGCGTAAAACAGAAAAATAAGATGCCACACTCTATACTGTCAAGAAAAATACCCATGAGTGGGTTTCCATTGGGTCTATCAGGTTCCAAGTATATATATCCGCCATCTAACACCTGATGCAAACCGGGGTATTTTCAGTCGTTCATATTAAGTACGGAGTGGTCTAGGTTCTCGGTAAGCGACGTTGAAATTGATCAAGACTTGGATGGGTCACAAGGCGCTGTACTAGCTGGGCTGATGAGTGTTCATAGTATCGCTGCATGTATGACAATGCCTAATGTATGTATGGCTATAACCCTGACGGTGGAAGATTGAGCTCTGTGGTCAATTGTTCTCCGGACATTCCCGGAGATGACCGGATCTTACCTTAAGATTTCCGGACATTCTCGACGATTCCTAGTGAATCAGACTGGGGATTAGTACTGACTGCGAAGTCACATGGACGGGGACTTATTTACATATATATTCATCCGTGACGTCATATAAACACGTGACCAAAAGTGTCGTCATCCCCGGAAGTGACCTTTGACGCGGATGTGACGTCACCGGATGTGAACTTATCCGTGACGCCATCCACCTCTTCATTTACAGCTTGTTTTCCTCCAGCCCCTCAGAAATACGACAGAATAAGGGTTATGCAATAAAAGATGCCTAATTTTGCATAATAAAATGTCTGCCTTCTGAATCATCTCTGCCTTTGTGTATCATATTGGTCGTAACGGTAAATGTCATCCGAAGAACACTGGTCAGGTAAGCGGATCAAGCGAATGGAATACTTCGATGTATTCTTGTAAACCTCAACTTAAACGGGCACTATACAATAATATTTCGCGCGGTTATCGAGCGGTTCAAAAAGTACTAGAACAATATAAGGATTATTGTAGGGTGTACTGGACAATGTAAAAAAGTACCGGGCGGTGTACCATAAGGTAACGGATTTACAGGTAAAACATGAATAATTTACAAAATCTTGCATCGGACGTCAACAGGCGACATCGAACAGAATAACGAGCATTATACAAGGTACCAGAGGGTACAAGAAAACAAACTGGTACGAAGAAAACTTGAACATTTAATCAGAAATCAGACGAAAAGTAACATGTAAAATGAAGGCCCTACTGCGAAAGCGTACCAGTCGGTAACAGAAAACGGCGAAAAATAACTCTATCACGTTAACAACGAAAAGATCACGGCCAGTTCTATACTTTTCTAACAGTATACCGGGGGAGACCGACCAGGAAAGATAGGCGGGATGATTCCAAATCAGACAGACGAGAGTGCGATTAAAACCGTACACCGGGTACGCTAGGAAACGGCAACTTTTAGTCATTATTTATATGGGACAGACACAATATTGTATGGGACATCACAGGAGAGTGCACCAGACGATATAAAAAGTACCGGGCAGTGCACCGTATAAGAAACAAACTGGTAGAAAACCTGCTGATTTAACTTCAAATTTACAGTACCAGGTGGTGTAGTACCGGACGATATAAGCAAACAGAACGATTTAAATATCTCAGCATGATCTATCGTATCAATAATCGATTTTTTTCTTGAGCTGCGATCGAAACTCACGCACATTTGTAACCACAAGAATTCGCTTGTCGCATTCAATGTTAATTTATTTCTGTCCTTTACTGCCTTTGTGATCTGGTAATGGTTACTACATGTAAGTGAAATAATTTCTTGCCGATAGCAACTTCCTAAATAATTTTGCAAATAAAACGAGTTATCTAGCAGCGTGCACCAATCTTTCTTCTCGTTGTACAAGCATATCAGCTTAGCAGATTAGCTGTAGCCCACGATTCATTTTATTATACAAAATGAAAATACTCGTGTCGGTATTTTGCTCAAAGTTCAACGTATAGGTCTAGTTTCGAGACATTCATGTAGATAGAAAGATATAAGCAAATATATGGAATTATTTCGAGGTATATTACGTTAATTGTCAATGGTCACCTATATTCCACTTGTTATCATACATTGGCTATGGGGAGGGGGGACTGATATTTAAACGTTTATCAGACTTAGATACATGAACATAAAGCATTCATAGGAGTTCGACTGTGACAGCCCAACCGGCGAGTGTCCATGGGCCGCCTAAGCCACGGAAGCTCCGGATCCTAGATCGCCGCAGTCAAAAAGTCACACATCATGATTGGATCTATTTGACTTTCTAGTTGTATTTCGTCTTAGAACATTAGAAAACAGTACGATACGAATACGATTTATTAACACAAAGTTAAAATAAGCGAATTCTCATAGAGCAATAGAAGCCAGAATGCGAAGCACTAAGTCAGGATGCGGAGCGCGAAGTCAGGATGCGAAGTCGCGAAGCCAGGATGCGAAGCGTGAAGTCAGGATGCGAAATCAGAACAAAACAATGCAAAGACTGGAAGCGAAGCGCGAAGTCAGGATGCGAAGACAAGATGTGATATCACGAAGGCAGGATGCGAAGTGGCGAAGCCAGGATGCGAAGCGCGAAGTCAGGATGCGAAGGTAGGATGCGAAGGACGAAGGCAGGATGCAAAGCGCGAAGTCAGGGTGCGAAGGAAGGATGCGAAGTGCGAATCCAGGATGCGAAGGGCGAAGTCAGGATGCGAAGTCGGGAAGGCAGGATGCGAAGTGGCGAAGTCAGATGCGGTAACTTCGTGTTTCGCATCCTGCTGTCGCATCCTGCCTTCGCGAGTTAGCATCCTAACTTCGCGCTTCGCATCCTGACTTCGCGCTTCGCATCCTGGCTTCGCACCTCGCATCCTGACTTCGCACTTCGCTTGCTGCCTTCGTCCTTCGCATCCTGACTTCGCGCTTCGCATCCTGGTTTTGCCACTTCGCATCCGGTCTTCCAGGCTTCGCATCCTTATTCCGTGTTTCGCATCCTGCCTTCGCATCCTGACTTTGCGCTTCGCTTCCATTCTTTTGCATTGTTTTGTTTTGATTTCGCACTCTGACTTCGCGCTTCGTATCCTGGCCTCGCCACTTCCCATCCTGCCTTCGCGACTTCGCATCCTGACTTCGCGCTTTGTATCCTGAATTCGCAGCCTGACTTTGCGCTTCGCATCCTGGCTTCGCACTGCGCGCTCCGCTTCGCCACTTCGCATCCTGCCTTCGCGACTTCGCATCCTGACTTCGCGCTTCGCTTCCTGACTTCGCATAATGCCGGTGTCGGTCCAGATTCAATAACACAATTCAGCGTTGTCCCTTCTCGACCACCATAATTTTAACATTTTTTTCTCATAAGCAGACAACGATATTGAAAAAAAGATCACACCTCATGGCTGAATCCATTTGACTTTCTGGTTATATTTGACTCATACAAAAGTCCAACAAGCGAGGCTCCGAAGGATCCGGAGACCTAGATCACCGACAAGTTCTGAGCGTTTTCCCGGAATAAATAGGAACATAATGGTTCTATATGGTTCTATATTTTCACATATGTTTCCCATAAGCAGGCATCGATATTGAAAATATCACACCTATAAATGTTTGACACCGTTTGAATGTCTGGTTGAACACATACAAATCGGGGGATCCTCCATGCTCCCAGTTCCCAAATGTAAATTTCCCTCTACACCACCCAACCTGATGATATTATCAACACAGGACGAGGTTAATGATCAAAGGGAGAGAACTCATGTCAGGGCGTGTTAGTCTGACAGAACTTCCTGTGAAGATATAGAGATGTTTTGAAACAGCTGAAATCTACCTCAAAATATTCTGTGAGACGGCATAAAGGGGAGGGAAATCTACCATGATCTGTTAGGTGAAGAAATGAATAGAGGAGATAAACTGTTACCTCACGATAGTACGAGAGTGTGACAGTCTCCATTCTACCTTACTAAGATGGAATAATGAGGAGAGAAATATATCTCAAAATATTCTGCGAGACGGGGATAAAGGGGAGAGAAATCTACCACGATCTGTTCGGTGAAGAGATGGATAGACGACAGAAAACCTTATCTCACAACAGCACGACAGTGCGACAGTCTCCAATTTACCTTGGACGGGATAAAGGGGAGGAAAATCTACTTCACTACATTCAGTGAAGAGAGGAGAGAAAAATTCACCTCAGGACGCTACGACAGTGTGACAGTATCCAATCTACATTTATCAACATGCGATAAAGTGGAGAAAACTCATTGCAAGCCAGTGCGAGAGTTCAACAGATCGAAGTTTTCCTAAAGAATAAAGGGGAGAGGGGATAAGGGGATAAAGGGGAGAGAAATCTACCATGATCTATACTGGAGGGATAGCAGGGAGAACATTTTCCAACTCGACCGTATGAAGTTCCCATTTTTTAACCCCATGAGCGCACATGACACCCCCCAAATTCCATATTAATTCCTGGTTCAGAACCTATTCAAGATTAACTAGAATCAGACAATGCAGGTACAGTGATTGCATCCACTCTCTGACTCTATAGTATTTCTTGGTTAAATAAATGTTGAACAATGAACAAATGAGTCTTTGTAATTTATTCTCAGAAAAAATCAAATTCATAATGACGAAGTACTCAGATTTCATGAAATCATATGTACCTGTACATGTATATAATATACAAAAATTTGTTTGTTGATGATCACATGTCTGATCATCTCTGCATTCAGACTGATGTTTCTCAGGGGTCCATCCTTTGACTACTGATCTTTATTATATACGTCAATGATTTATTCTTACGTCACCGTTATTGAGCTTTATGCAGATAACAATATTATGTACATATATACATAAAAAAATACAAAACACTTTCTGGAATGAACTACAATCTTTTAATTCTTTTAATGTTCTTATCAAGGAATAAGTGATAAGAACATATAGTTCGAAACTGCAGTCGGAATAGAAGAATGTAGTTTATTTTAGAAGGTGTTTTCTATTTGTTCTGTTACCTTTCTCCGCATCAGTATTTCCTCATTTTTTTCCATATATACATATATATTATATACGAGTTTACATGAACTACAAACAACCATGGGACTGGACATGGAAATTCATTGCCCATTGAAAGATGGTGTCAAGTACAAAATGTACATATCCAAGTCAACAAAGCTCACCTACTACAAATGCCCAAAATCTTACATCATCCAATCATTACTTTGATAGCAAAGAAGTTTTGCATCACTACTAAGATACGAAGCTATGCATCTGAAAACCCATCGACTCTGGGGTAACTCTTATAAGGCTCGATTAGTTCCGAGTTTCAATGAACACTCCACAAAGCAGAATCCTCACTCAGTAAATTTATGTCACTTGATAGCGTTTATACTTGGTATCAGAAAATCAAGGTGATCTTCAAAGATATCGGTAACAAGCACTTTTATATTAAACAGTTGAATGGTATCAGAAATATGGATAATTTTCGAATACGAAGTTGCATAAATTAAAGTTGACCAACAAGGTTTCTGTCCAATCAGAAAAACCCCGGTTTGGTAATTCATTGAAAGTCTCTTGATGTATCGATGATGCATACGATTCTGATTCTGATTCCCCAAACCTCTGCGAATATGCCCATATTTGAGCGAAGAATTATTAGAGAACATAACTTTGGGAGCTCTATCGTCATACGATGGGCACTATCATACAGAGCGTGCCGTGCGACCTCCCCCCTTCCCATCTTTACATGAGCTGAAGAGGTGAACATGGACGTGGCAGGCTTCTGTCTGTCTCTTCCTTCTTAGATTTCAGAGAAAATCAAACTTATATAATTCACGAGTTACGCATGTTGGTCACCCCATAGTGGTAGCGGACCTGAAGCTGCACACAATCCTTTGCAATTAATGCAGCATTTGACTGCACTCTCCGACGACTCAGCGTCCTGGAGATGTTGTAGACTCTCTGGCATGGTTATACAAGATCTCATCAGCTCTTTTCCACAAAAAGTTATCAGAAAAATGTATTTAGGCGTGCGATGGGAAGAAAATTGGATAATGTTAGAAACTTAAGCCTTGTTTAATCTTTGCTGGTTTGTTTCTGGCCAAGATTGGACTAATGCTGTGGCACACTATTTAAGATGGTTTTTCGGATTTTTTCCACACTGCATTGTCCCTTTCACCGCCACTCTGCGACACTCACTTGGAAATTCCGCTCATATTGTAAAGAAAATTTTTACATCGAGACTGCATCGAGAAACTAGTGGTGTGCTTGAAATGCCCTGTTATTGCCTAAGTTGAAAATGCTATTTGTACCAAACATCTCGATCTAGTTCGGTCCTTCTAAAACCTGTTCGGTGGATCCAGGGCAGGAAGGCATTAGAGAGGCATGGGCGTGCCCTGTGACATATCCGAGAAACCACCGAGAACTTGGGAGGCACCAAGGTACATCTAGCAACATGCAACGTCCTGAGATGCACAGGGAAGCCTGAAAAATGTTAAAGTGAACGTAAAGGCTGTGACAACATACACGCGATGTGGAAGAACTATATTAAAAGTATCAGTTGGTAGCAACAAATATTTTTTGTGATTTTTTCTCTTCCGAAAAAATAATTCCAAACACCGGAATAATTGACTGGTGCAACAAACGACTGGGGTCGGCCATGTTCGTCTATTTAATAGCCTTGCGCCAATGAAAACGCTTTCTTGTAGCACGTGATATTTTCCTGTGACGTAGTATCACTTTGTACTGTAACACGAATTGTAATGGCGGAGGTGGGGGACTCGGTTGTTTCAAGCGTGTTTTGACTGTGTTGCGTGTCTCCAGCAAGTGTTTACCGAGCTGAAACTTGTCAGGGCGCAGTGATGGCAAGCAAAATACCTCCGTCTCGGGTTCTCCTCTGCTACCGCTACAGTCGGATAAGTTATCATTACACAGATTCCCGTTAGGGAAGCCGGGACTCAAACAGTGGCTGCACAACATCGGCAGACTAGACTGTACTCCAACTGAGAAATCTGTGCTGTTTTCGGTCTATTTTAAAGCCGAATGTTTCCAACCTGACCTCTACGGAAGGCTGATGTTGACGCCCAGCAGGAGAACCAGGAGGCGAAGGAAATTAAAGAAGATGCAATCCCAACAGAATTGTCGCATCGTAGATCAAAGACACCGAGATCAACAACATCGATTCAGAAACGTCAGAGTGTGGAAGTTCTAAACTTTTAAGTGAGGTAAAAATAATTTTATTACCGTTTGGCGGGACAGAGACACTGCGGGATAGGCATATTATACGAAGTGTCGAAATCTGGGTCTTCGATAACATGTTTACATGCTTACTGCGCTTTCTAACTCCACAAAGTAGAGAGCTCCCAAGGTGATACGACGTCACTGCTCTGAGGTGAGATAGCCAACATGGCTGCTGCCGGGGAACAATAATACCACAGAGATAATTTCGTTCCTACTCGGTGCAAAAAAATCCCTAAAAATATTTGTTGCTGCTGTTTGGTACTTTCATTGTAGTTCTTTCCCACAGAGTGCATATTGCCTCAGCCTTTACGTTCACTTTAATATTCTGAGTATTCCAGCACACTGGCACGTTCAAATGAGAAAATTCACAGCTTGTTTGTATTTCATTGGCACAGAGTTTGTCAGAGTTTTTCCCAGAGTTTTTTCCAGAAAATGTTAATATTCTGAGCATTCCAGGATCATATACGGCACATGCAAACAAAAAAGAATTCTGGCCTTTTACATTTCATGGGCAAAGTTAAACTGTACCGTACCTCCACACCGGTGATTTATTGATGCCAAACGACTTCAGACTTACTCATGGCAACAGCTGATCTATCATTACAATTTAATATACGCCTCTTATTTGATCTTATTATCTTGCAAGGCACCTGTAGTTCAGGTTGCATTAGTCTGATCTTTTGTAATTTGCAAGAAATAATATAAGGCACTATTATCACCACAAGTTTGGTTAAAATTGTTAACTCACCTCACACTTCAGCTGACTCCTTATACCACTTCTGGTGCAACGCACTCCATTGTAGTAAAACTGAACAATTAGCAAAATTACGTGCACTAAGTAGTGGCATCTCATAAGAGAAGGTATAAGATAAAACTTGTATATGGGGATTGTGTTTCATTTATCTGTTCTTTAACACTGTATATATTGTTCTCGTGAAAGTAAAACCTTCCATATTATTCTTCACAGAGAATCGATCTGTCACACTGGTTAAGATACCCTTTGGTCGCACTCCATATCGATATACATGTACTGCATGTACATACCCATGGTAACGGAGCTTGTCATCAAAGGCGAGTGATCACTCTTCTCTCGCCTCCACTCGCCTAAACGCACTGGAGGAGAGCTGTTACTTATTTTGATCTGTCAGACTCTAATGCTATTCTTCTGCAAGATCACTCCCATTTACTGCACATTTATAAAGGCAGATTGCAGACTGTCTTACATGTACTGTTAAAGGAATGGACAACCTTTGATAAACGTAAAAGGAAATGGAAGAACAATGCCAGGAGTCTCCAAAATAATATTTATTTCAAGTTTGTTATTTTTCCCAATTGAGTAAAAAGCCGGTAATGATCAATTCCGTGGCTTGTAAGGGCGCCGCCATTACGGCAAGTTTAGTGACGTCATGGGTCCGCAGAACACTGTCGTGAAGTGGGAAGAAATGCACAGTTTGCCATGCACTGGAATAGTTGCCACAACCCTATAGGCATGATAGGCCAGCAGGCATGGCTATACAGTCTTTTATTCTGTACCCTGTAAATACCATCTTCCTACAGCAAGTCAATTTCGCCACTCACGTTCTGTAAATTGCCTTGCTTAACCTGCCCACTATTTCCCTTCAAGATCGGTCAGGCCAATTTCTGTGACCAGCCAATCGGATTCAAGCCATGCGATTTTCAGTTGGTGACGTAGTGATAAATTCCCCGGGGTCCAAAATGTTTTCCAGAGCAGTTCGGCTTTTGTCGTTGAAGTTTTAGAGATCACGTTTCCACTCTCCTCGAGTCGAGCTGCCCTGCTGTCATAACATCCGTTTGACGCATTTTGATCACTGGGGTCAAAGGCCAAACTGCTCACTTTCGACTTCGATATTTCAGGTCATGCATATTCATCAGGCTACAGGCCGATCTTGAAGAGAAACTGTGGGCTGGTAGAGCAAGGCAATTTACATAACGTGAGTGGCGAAATTGACTTGCTGTAGGAAGATGGTAAATACCAGCTGATGTTTGTACAATAACGATGCTCGTATCCATGTTGTTGAGAAATCGGGTTTGATCTGTCGGCCAGTCTAGACTGTCTAAGTGTCACACAGCATCGCGAGTTGTGTGATAAATTATGCTTTCGTTATAGGCCAATATTTTTCAGCTGCCGACTACGCCAACATGAGTCAACATAATTCGGCAGTAAGTTACTGAGATTGTTTAATGTAACCGAGAATGGGAATAATTCGGAGTTCTGTGTTACCAATTCATAGAATCGAGCTTCAACAAAGACCGGCACGAGAAAACGAACCTAAATCTGCCTCAGCTGGAGGGCCGTTTCTCCAGAAGATTTATCGGCGGATTTACCCAGCGTTGAACTGTTACCGAAAGAAACTGTTCAACATGACACGGCCGTGAAACACCTACCCAAATATCTAGCGTGCGAGAAAATTTGACTGAGAAAGTTTATGGAATAAATCCTTGTCAGTTAATGTCAGCACGTGCACAAGTTCTCGTCCGATTGTTTCCTAACACGACATCTTACAGCAGAGCCAAGTTAATGAAATTCTCGAACCGGCCGGCTTCTATGGTAGATACTCTTCCTCGGTTGGAGCTCAGTCTCCCCGGGAGATGACCACATGGAGATTTTCTCATCGTTAAACTGTTACCGAAGACCACAAGTCAACCGTGAAATACCCACAAGCAGCGTAGATGAAAGCATGGTTCTTTCAGTCGCAGTTTACGTTTGCCAAATGTTGTCTATTCCTTTGAGATAAGTTTTTCTCTACCCTCAACACAGAATATATTGAGGCAGATTTCTTTCTCTTTACTTCATCTTTAGTGAGGTAGCTTGGAGACTGTCGCACTGTTTTTCTCCCCTCTATCCATCCCTACACCAAATATATGTTGAGTTTTTAGTCTTTAGTACCTACGAAACTGTCGCAACTTCGTGCTATCCGTATCGTGCGGTAAGTGTCCTCTCCTCTATCCATCCCTGCATTGAATAGACCATGGTACATTTCTCTCCTCTTTATTGCATCTTTTGTATGGTAGCTTGAAAATTGTCGCACTGTCGCACTGTCGTGCTGTCGTGAGGGAAGGATTTCTCTCCTCTGTCCATCCCTGCACCGAATAGATCATGGTAGATTTCTGTCCCCTTTATTCCGTCTTCAGTATGTTATCTTGGAGACTGTCGCACTGTCGTGCTGTCGTCAGGTAAGTCTTTCTCTCCTCTATCCATCCCTTCTCAGAAGATGTCGTGGTAGGTTTCTCTCCTGTTTATAGCCTCTCACAGAATATATTGATTCAGATTTCTCTCTCACTTAATTCCGTATCTAGTAAGGTAGCTTGGAGACGGTCGCACTGTCGTGCTGTCGTTAGGTAAGGCTTTCTCGCCTCTATACATTCGCCGAATATGTGGAGGTAGATTTCTCTCCCCTTTTTGCCTTTCCGCGGGAAATATTGAGATAGATTTGTCTCTCCTTTATTCCGTCTTCTGTACGGGAGCTTGGAGACTGTCGCACTGTCGTGCTGTCGTGAGGTAAGTCTTTCTCTCCTCTATCCATCGCTTCACAGAAGATGTCCCCGTAGATTTCTCTCCCCTTTATCGCCTCTAACAGAATATATTGATTCAGATGTCTCTCCCCCTTAATTCCGTCTTCAGTAAGGTAGCTCGGAGACTGTCGCGCTGTCGTGAGGTAAGGTTTTCTCTCCTCTATACATTCGCCGAATATGTTGAGGTAGATTTGTCCCCCCTTTTGCCATCTCGCAGGAAATATTGAGGCAGATTTTTCTTCCCTTTATATCGTCTTAGTTACAGCTACATGTATATAACTACATGCCCATTTCAATAGAGTTCAACATGTACTTGGGGATGGCTGATTCCATATCTATATGCCCTTAGTTTCCAAAATTGTCCTCTTTAATACACTGGCACAATACTGGAAATGAATGTAATACATTGCTTCGTTCAATGCTCTTTCGTTATTTTGAGTGCTCCAGATTTTGGGAATATAGGGCATGGGGGTTCACCTACAAATCCGGCCTTTTACACATCACGTCACGTGGTGCACTCGAGGCGATAATGTCTGATTTTAGATGTATATTGAAACTCCAACTTAAACAGTATACGCTCAATCACATGAACAGATGATGTTGATTGTAATACACATATAACTGAATCGTGTGAATTATATAATTATAGTATAGTATACTATAAATATATAATTCACATTCGTTTATTTTACATGTATATCAATTTAAGATATTATTTCTACGTGGAATCACATTGTTAGCTGATCCCTCAATACATATGGTTTTTGTAGTTTTAAAATATAAGTTAGTTTATCAAAATATGTCCAGTGCGTAACGATCAAATATTGACTAGTCTCCGTTTGCTATGCAGTTCCCGGTAACAGTTAAAGATGTAATCAGCCTCAAAATCGATGGATTTTGTAAACTCTCCCCTGCGCATTTTTCAGCAGAGAAGATTATTAAAGCATCATATGTATTATATTTGATGATAGTGGTATCGCCATATACTACGAATGCAAGAATATCTGCTCAGAGAAATTTGAAACTCTGCCCGCTTCGACGGGTTTGTTGTTTCGCCATTGAGTGAGTGATGTACGCGGAAAGGAAAATGATGTCACTGCGTGACGTGTGAGTGACGTAGCGACGCTCACGAATCTGAATACTGAACAGCTGCAGCCATGGGATAACGTCATGGCTCGTGCCTAAGGTTCGATAATGTCGCATAGCATACGTTGGTAGAATGTACCACACGTGTATACGCTTGTTGACACGGCCCTGGAAAAATAAACGGCATGCCATGCTGTTTATTTTTAAAGATCAATTCCTTCTATTTTCTCGTGAATGGTAGAAACAAGTTTAGTTTTTTTGTGGTCAAATGTGTTTCATTTTGTACCTGTTGTAACAATTGTCACTTTCGCTGAGATTGAGAGACATCGATTTCAGTCTCGATTTGAGGCTGATTACATCTTTAATTATAGATAAGTGATTTGCCATATCCACTTGTCAACACTGACTTCGACACACGAAGGGTCCTCAGTGCACTGTCTTGACTTGGACGTAGATAGTGAATGTTTGAGACAAACAGAAAACGAAACAGATTGGCTGTGTGTAGGGAGAAGGGTCGTTGATTTACGGAATTACACGAGAAAATAGAAATTTGGCAGAATCATTCCGTAGTATATAGTTAACACAATTTGCAAAGTTTATCGAAATCAGCATCATGACGAGTGGGAAAATTAACAATGTTTTTCTCTTGTAGCCCGCTCAGATGTGTCAACGACCAACGATAAATCGGCGTTATGGTTGTGATGCGATTTCAGAAAAAATACATTCCAACGAAACCATTTAGTCTCTCCAATATATCTTAGTTGTTTAGTTTATTTTATTAGCAAGAAACAATGACAATGTTACATTGTAATAAATGAAATAAAGAAATTATTACACACCTATTATGTACACCCGGTGCATGGGTTTTCTATGAACCTTTATGTCAATTACCGGTCTCCCCTCAAATCCATCCCCTGTGAATATAACCTGTGTATGAGATCGCCCTCGTCACCAGGAGGACGGGACTAATAATTCCCATACTCTGTGCTGTATATCTTCGTTGTGTACGTTTTCAGGGCATAAAATGTTCTCTAGTTTGATCGTTTGATAATCAGCGTAGTTTTAAATCAGATTGGACTTTTTTCTACATATATATAGGCCTCTGATAATATTAATACCCCCGACCAATCATTAATTATGACAAATACACTTAATCCGTTTTTGTTTTTATAATTGTGCGTGTGTGTGCTCGTGTGTGAACGCCCCCCCCCGCCACCTCTCCCCAGCTCGCCTCACCACCCTCCACCAATAAGGAGAATTCTGCCATTGGGCACATATAACCTCCCCCCCCCCCCCCTCCGCCAGTTTGTAAACGTCGTAAATATTTAGTTGGTGATATCGTACTTCACCTCAACTTTTCGCTATTATTCACATGAAGTCAGGAAATAAACAATAAATCTGGTCTTCTGGATAAAATGCAGTTGTATTACCAACGTTGCGGCATTGACCAAATGCCATCAGCAGGGTGTTAAAATGATTACAGCAAAGAGGCTATATATATATATATGTACAAGTAACTAGTGAGCAAATTTCACTAAACAGGCTCTCATTCATTCAGGAAAGAGAACAACTCGGAATGCGAACCTGTTTAGTGAAATGTGCTCACTAGCTTCTTGTACATATAAATATATAGTATCTTTGCTGTAATCATATTAATTACAACACATATAAGGGAAGTGGGAAGAGGTGCCGACATACTGACTGCGTCACATGACTTCACAGAATGTCTTCGGTTAATCTGATTTTAAAGACGCTACCAAGAATCTAGTTGATTCTGTGATATGTTGCATCTCAGCACGCTATTATTATAAATTTTGTTCAGGGTAATAGCGGATGATAAGTGACCGGGCTACAAGCCTCAGCACCAAGTAAGGTGCATGGTATTAGATACAAATCTAGA
Organism: Hanleya hanleyi; assembly: GCA_036873755.1. Classification (NCBI taxonomy): domain Eukaryota; kingdom Metazoa; phylum Mollusca; class Polyplacophora; order Lepidopleurida; family Hanleyidae; genus Hanleya; species Hanleya hanleyi. The sequence continues at coordinate 51,292 of JAVTVY010050198.1, read as the reverse complement.
GAGCTATGATGGAAATGCTCTGACAAATCGTATACTGGTAATTGGTGAGCTGTTTCGCTGTGACAACTCGTACATTGGCGATTGGTGAGCTGTATGGTCGTCAGATGTAAATGACGGCAATTAACACAAAAGACTAGTCTGTAAGGCCCGATGTCGACCCAGCATCAACTTCCCACAAATGCCAACATATATCAAAGACCAGAAGGGCTGTACAGGGGGCGGGCCTCGGGGACGAAACGTCCACCAGGAGAATCTCGCCATATACAGGTATAAATTACAACACATATAAGGGAAGTCAATGCCGCAACGTTGCTAATACAACTGCATTATATCCAGAAGACCTGACTTCAAATTACATCTGGATGAGTAAATGTCTCCATTCCCATGTCACATGAACCAACTTCGTATAGAAAAGCTTTACGCAGCAAATGCGAGGGATCCGCAACGCATTTGTACTTCTGGACCCTTGGTGCTGATTTCCGCTCAAATTTGGTGATTAACAGCAGATATGGATAGCTGAACACTGGTATCATCTGCGCGTCACCGATAATCCCGATAAACGAAAGGCCCGTTCCTCCGTGAGAACATTTATCTCTACCGGCGCCTCGGCCTTTGACATCAAAGACTGGCCCCCTGTACAGACCTTTTGGTCTTTGATATATGTTGGCATTTGTGGGAAGTTGATGCTGGGTCGACATCGGGCCTTACAGACTAGTCTTTTGTGTTAATTGCCGTCATTTACATCTGACGATGATACAGCTCACCAATCTCCAATGTACGAGTTGTCACAGCGAAACAGCTCACCAATTACCAGTATACGAGTTGTCAGAGCAATTCCATCATAGCTCTCTAGATTTGTATCTAATACCGCTTATGCCGGTGCTAGGGGCCGTGTGGTCATATCATCCAAGTTGCCACATGAACAGGTACAATAAAAGCGTACCTGAGATACAACACATATCACGAATCGTTAGATTCTTGGTATGTGCTTTAGAATAGGTTTACCAGAAGACTATTCTGTGAAGTCATGTGACGCAGTCAGTATGTCGGCACCTCTTCCCACTTCCCTTATATGTGTTGTAATTAATAATTTGTCACCAACAGTGGAATCACATCTCGGAGACCTAAACGATGATTTTAGCAAACGTCACCAGTATCAGTAGTTTAAGGCACGGGGAAATGGTGACGATAAGGAAAATCAGTAGTATGGATTAGTGTCAGAACGGAACGCACACTACCACTAGTGGTGATGCTTTCTTGAAATCATCGCTTTCGCCAAAAGAAGACCAGTAGGGTAAAGGGGCAAGTTACTGGTGATTATTTGGCACTTTGTCATCACAGCTTGTTCACAGTGTTGTACTTGTAAAATACAAATTTTGTTTGTCTTTCCTTTTTACTGGAAAACAAAAGCCTGATTCGCGTGTTAGAAACTGATTGTTTGGACAATCTATAAGATTTTATTATATGTTTTGGTCACTCGTTTTTCGGTAACTTTGCATTTATTTAGTTCCATTTCATTGTCTTCTTGGGTATATGTAATCAATGAAAAATGTTAACGCTTTCGATTAAACAAAATAAACCAAATGTCTAAAAAAAAACAACAAAAAAATACATCAAAGTCATTGGGTTGAACCCGCCTACGATTATTGTTCATAGAATGAAAACCGAATCTCAAGATCAGCCCAACACGATGATCCAATACATCTTAGCCTTCAGCTTCACGTTGTCAGAAGTGGTGATGAAAACTGAATGTGACCACTTGAAACACTTGCCCTCATCCATTCTATTATTGTGTCAAACCAAACGTTCAAATTTTAGGGCTGGAAAACGTCAATAGTTTTCAGTATGACGCAAAGTACTGTATATTTAGTCGTTTTCGCCATCTACTCCATCCAAAAATGTAACTATTTGCATTGACCGGCGGCAGCCATATTGTTTCACGGACACAAGTATTATAATCACCCTGGAGCGGCAGAAATTCATCGGTTACGTATAGCAAGTAACACATTGATCGAATGAGTGGCTTAGTAGAAGAAGAGCTTTTATGAATATGACATTCACGAATATGGCTGATATTTCAACTAATCGAAAACCCTAATATTGGTTTCTTGCTAACACATACTACAATACCCATCTAAGAAACGTGAAAGTGATCGACAGTTGTATAAGTTTTCCAAGAAAAAGATCCAGCTGCTCGTATTTGCTTCGTAACAGAGATATTGTTGGCTCTGAAAACGCAATGTTCTTCACTGCATTGTTCCACTGCATATAGTGGTCATGGTCCTCGTTTTAAACCCGATAGTTAGAAAATAGGACAACTTTGATTGGTTTAATAATTTTACGGAACAGATTTTCCGAATCACCCCGCGATTGACATGAATTCGCCGAATTACAAGCGTCTGGGCCGTCATTCGTTATTCAATCGTCGTCCATTAAAGAATCTCTGCGTCCATAATCCAAAGACACTTTTCATATTCCATAACAGCATTAGCACCAAATTTAAAAAAAAGTCCTACATAAAAATAGGCCAGTTTCCTGCAAGAGAGAAACGGGCAGCAGTTTTCAATGATCATGGCAAGACATGTTCCAGAAATAACAAATCCGTATCGCTGATTAGTATTCTTAAACCATATGATATTCGTTGTAAATTCGTCATTAAGGTAATGATGTATCTCGGTCACGCTTTGAATGTGTCTGTTCATATGAAAACCATGTGGGTCTTCAAGTGCATGGGATCAAACGGCCCCTAGCCCCCTGTGAAGCGTGATTAGACACGAGTTACGAAAACTAACGCCACAGATCTTGCACGCTACGCTGGAATGTTGCTATCAGTGTCCGAAAGGTATCGCCAAATTTGAGAAAAGCTGAGTGGAGGCCAAAGATGTCCGAGATAACCATACATGTAACTTGCCTGATTTTGCTATGTCGGTTTGCCAACGTCAATTTGTTGCGGTTTAATTGCCTCGAATTTTGGAAAACATCAAATTGCAAAACAACTTTACAATTGCTTTTTTTCTCTTTTTCGTTCATCTTATCGTTCATTCAGATATCCCTGTGTTGTTTTATGGGCAGAAACATGCACAGAAGACGTAAAATAGGATTAGCTTGTAAACTTCCAAGCTTCTGATATCATATCTTCCCTCAAATTAATTTGATTAATTTGCCTTGTATCCGACTTTTGTAGTGTTTCTTGTTGTAAAATGTATTTTAATTCCACGGCAGTAAAATTTTTCGGAAGTAAGATATCGTTTTACTGTGGCTGGCGCGTAGGAACAAAAGTAGTAATTAATACGATGTTCGTCTCCAAGTCAACTATAAAGGAAACGTTTATGCCAAATCAGTTCAAGTCAGCGCTGAAATACGAGTGGAAGGAAGACATCCACATTAATTACATACGCCATAAAGAAGTCTTTATGGAGTATAAGTCTACACATAAAGGTAATACTGGTAATATGAACCCCCGGCAAGCAATTCACTTTCTCTCAATTTCTAATGGTTGTCAGCTGTGTCTTCAGCCATACAATGCACCGGATTTTGGGACCTATCCATTCCTTGGTGGGCTGTGGGGGCATATCGCCTCTTGAGCAAGGAAGCTGCAACTTTAGGCATTATAACCTCTGTTGATGCTGTACAAAAAATGTAAAAAAGCAAACATGGGTGCAGTGATGGCGTCGCCGTGACGTCAATTTGTCAGACGACGTTTTGGGTAGATTTTTCAGACTTTCTTATTTATGTGTTTATCTTTGCGTAAACTGCATAATAAATGAGTAAAACATAATCAAATTTAAATAGTTTTACCCAATTTTATCCCGAGAAAAGCAAACATGTTGGAAGACAGAAGGCAAATAAATTACTTTTGTGGTACCCCTACATGATCACCATTTTCAATTTACTCTTCTACTTCGCGATGTATGCAAACTGGCTTCAAATGACCTCAATATCATAAAGCTCAAATTTACCGAATGTTAGCTCGCATTGTTTTTTGACCGAGATAGGGTGGAAAGTTTCGTTGGGGAAACTATACCCTCTGCCTGGTATTAAAGATATTAAAGATCTTTAATGTGGTTAAGATATTAAGGGATTTAATGATTTGTTATTACCAAAGATACATTATCTTCAAACCTGACGTAAATCGATTTCAATTATGTATTGCAGGATATCAGTTCAAAATCTTCAGAATAGCTTATTTGGTAATTGCGACCAACATTGGCAGTTAACAGTTTTTATTCAAATAAGTTGGTGCAGCCTAAGAGCTCGGATTAAAGGTGCCTTTTTGATTTTACCGATAAGGCCGCATGCATGTATAAGTTCTCAACGTAGGGAATCCAATGTGGCCTGCAGTCGCTCGACCTCAAATTAAAATAAACTTTTGTTGGAATCTGAACAAATAAGTGACTTCTATACATTGCTTCTCACAAAGGATCATGGAAATAGCCTCAATACGACCCTTGAAGAATTCGCAGAAAGGTAAGATAATTTCGGCTTTTGATTCCTTTTTTGGCCGAGCTACAGTGAAAAACTGACGGTAAATCAAATCGTTTTAGCCCACTTTTTCTTGCAGAAAAGCAAACGTTTTGAAGAAAACTGACGAAATCATCAATTTTCTGATACCCACATGGCCGCCATTTTGAATTTAACCGACGTTGATATCCCCCCCCGCCAGGGCATGGTAGGGTTAACCCCACCATCCCGGGATGGAGAGGCATACTGACACCCATGTGAGACAATCATGGGTCTATTGAAAATGGCGATCATATAAGGTTTAACATTGCGTTTTAGCCGTATTTCTTATAAATTGTTGCCTTTTTATGCATGAGATCGCCACGCAGGATTTTTTTGCGGGAATATTGCATGAACTCAAAATTGGAAAAATTTGATTGAAAAATTCGGCCTAAAACTTCAGATGTGAATTTGAAAAGGAATTTGATTGGGTCATTGTGACGTAATCAAAGAGACTGCTTCATATATATAATGTACGCGCTTTCAGCTTCTAAGCCTAAGAGGTATACGAGTGAATACGAAGAGAACAAGAGAGCTGACACTTTCTGACTTTCCGTTGAATCTTATTGCCGTCATTTTGAGAATATTTGCATGATAGTATATGGGAAGGATCATGAGAAAATGACGGTCACGAAATATCTCCACAAAATTGTGCTTTCGCTCATTTCCGCTCATTTTTTATTTTTTTTGTCTAAAAGACCATAAAAAGTCATTTGTTTTGCCAAAACTAAATATTGTCTATCAAATGAATTAGTTTTTGATATAAAATATCGAAAAATTTAGAAAATCAGTCCAAAAAAAGAAGCAAAACTGGCTTCCGAAAAGATGACGTCACTGTGACGTCATGATGACGACCATATTGCATTGTTTATAGCATTCCGTTATAGAGTTTAAGGTGGCTCCCTGGTTTCGGTGCAAAGTCATGTCATTTTTCTCATATTTTTTTTATAGCTCGGGAAGTTCATCCTATATCAGAAACTGATATAAAAATTGGGGCATAGCGTATTAATTTTTTCTAATTTTCAGCTTGTATAACGTGTACCTGTGGCAAATTGGTACAATGTGAATACTATGTAAAACACCCAATACTTGAGACATAATTGTTTTCAGAATATTCAAAAGTCATGACAATTTTCTCATTTTTTTATTATGTATTCCTTGAAACAGGTAGTTTTTGAATAACTCAAATTTAAGGTAGGTCGCCATCCAAAAAAGGGCATGAATGGGGCTCTGAATCTACCTACTGCCACACTTTTTCCCGCCATTTTGCATGAAGTCTCAACAATGCAACGTCATGACGTCGACAAATGTCACGTCAACAAAGATTTTGCCATTCGAAGTCATGACGTCACAAGAGATAATGTATCAATTGCTTACAAAACGAGCAGCTGAAACGTAAACGCCGCATGTCAAAGTATCTCATTCTATCCATTTCCTCACAAGAGTACGACAACAAGGGAGGTAATTGCTATGCGCAAGAGGCTGCGCAGAACAGTCATTCATGTAACCAGGGAGTCACCTTAACTCAGATATATAGTATAGAAAGTTTCAACTCTCTACCCAAGATATAACGAAAATAGATGGGGCGTCGAAATTTCTCCATCCTCAGGCGGGGACAACCTTCAACTCACCCAGACCTGGTCGGGTTGAAGCAATTCATTTATCGGCTACGCATACTATCATTGTCTTATTGAACCACTTTACATGCTGAAACTGGATAACTATTCCCAGGTGAGGGACAACCATTAATACGACTTAGTTATATTCGCGATAATACGTGGACAACCACTTCTATCGTCGGACAACTTATCACCGGATATAGTTGTCCATGGACAACCTATAATAGTATCAGTTGTCCCAGGGCAACTCACAACAGTATATGTTGTCCATGGACAACCTGCCCCAGTAATGGCTGTGCGACGGACAGCCGCTAACCAGGACAACGTTCACCTTCACACCTGGTTCACCAATACTGGGTATTTAGATTACAAGGTATTTTTCAAACCTACCGATACACATGAACTTCTCCATGCCAAGTCGTTTCATCCTCCTCATATGTATAAGGGATAAGCAAATCACAAATCATCCGATTTCACCGGAATTCTAACAATCTCCAAAATTTTAACCAGTCGTGTTCAGTATTATTCCAAGCATTGAAACCTAGAGGCTATTTAGCTCCTTTCCTGCGTCGAATCAAATCGAACGCCCTCCGCGAGATCACGCAACATCACTCAGACAACACCAGTAGGTCTGAGCCTGTTCGAATCAAACATAATCGCCCCAACGTCGACAATGGTCAAACTCAAAATGCATAACAGATCGATGTTAACTTGATACATTCATTGCGACTCGAACGTACTTCAAAAGTGAACAAACGAGAAACAAATATCAACTACAAGACCATCTCACCTGTGACTCGGTGAACGTAATATATCTTATTACGTGCAAAAACGTGTCTTAAACAGTATATCGGTGAAATATTTTTCTTGAAAACGACGGTCCGGTTAACGACCATTTCAATCTCTCAGGACACATCCTCCAGGAACACTTTGAGATCATGCCTATTGAGACTGACGATTGAAGAGGGATACGCGAGACATTTTGGATCAAAACTTTACAAACACGATATCCTTTCGGCATGAATATCGATCCAGGTAAACCGTCTAAACGGGAGATAATACCTTTTGTGATTCCGTATAGCAGGCGATATGTTGAAGCCGCTCGTATGCTAAAGGAAGAATATCAGGATCTCCAACCTACACTGAAGCAGCCACTCAATCTGAAGCCAATCATAGCTTACAGAAAAAAAATAAGAGTATACGCGACTTACTCGTCCGAAGTAAACTATATCCTCTAACACAGGTTGGTGACTGAAATGTACGTTTTACTGCCATGGCATAATCTATACTATAGCAGCCTTTTAAAACCATCAGAAACTTGTCTCTAGGAACGATTTTTAGGAAATAAGTTTTGTTTAATACATCCCTGTGCCAGTGCAGTCATACTCACATAGAATACACAAATACATGCATAAATACATGATCAACATGATTCTCATTTGCTGTGTGAAACTAACGTATCTTATCACTATCCAAATCCCAGAACTAGAGTAACAATGACAACATTTTCTGTCTCTACACTACAAACAGTCAGCCTAAGAAAAAGGTTGACCAAGCTTAACATTGTGGAAAATTTCAACACTATAGCCCCAGGGATAACGAATAAATTGAGGATAAAATATTTAAGTGTTTCTTCACTGATAAACTAGACAAACGTTCTGAAATTGCAATACGTTACACTAGAAAAAGCATATGAAAATATCTCTACAGGATATCTGTCCTCTGACGACAAATATGTCAACTACGTTACCGTATTTTATGTTACTAATTGACATTTTCGTAACATAGTTTGACTTTTTTGTAACAGAAAACATAATTGCGGTCAACTACGTTACCTTTTGTCAATTACGTTGCTACCATATGTATGTTGCCTGATATGTAGGCAACTTCAAACACTTAAAATGTGCAAGAAAAAGGCAATTAATTTTAGATAGTTCTTCCATTGAAAATATACCGAAACAGTGGAATGACAGTTTATAACATTGGAGGTGTTCTGGTCATATTTCCATGACTTCAGTTTATAATATTGGAAAGGTTCTGAGCCTATTTCCATATTTTCGAGAGCACGAGACGATCTTAAATAGCGGCCATGGAGTACTCACACCATTCACAGTTTTGTCTGCCTAACAGTCCGGAAAACTAGTTTAGTTCACATCGGATGATTATTTTCTAATCTATTTCCCAGATTTTGAATAGAAATTGTTGGTCTAGGAGAAACCGGACCAATACAATGATGTCTTTTAATATGACGTCTCTGTGACACCATAAGAACGGCCATGAATTCCAAACAAAAAAAATGTTGCCTTTCTCCTGCTTTATCGTGCTTTCACCTCTGTCAATGTCCATGAATCATATTGAAATAGGGTCTACTGTATTGGTAACGGCATCTGATCGCATGCAGTTATCAGCATGCTGATACAGTCATAGAAGCGCATAATTCACCATGAAGAAAATCTCATAGCCACGAGAGTTGTTTCTCCGTACGTACCATAAACACGGCTAAGTTTACTGACCTGAACAAGATTCCTCTTCCTCGTTTACGCTGTAGCGCTTCAACTTCCTCCGTATCCTAAAGATTATCGCTTCAGTAATCAAGGATTAATGCAATAGTCAAGGGATTAGCATTGGAAGCAGAATATGTTCTATTGCGGTGCTTGTCGTATCGTCTCAAGCTTTAAGCCACGCACGAGGGCTTCATCAAATACAATACAATCGATTTCCTATCCACTCGCATGTCACGTCACAGTTATCTAACTTCACCGTCGTTGGTCCTAATTTTTTCACATCTTCTTCATTCGTAGTATATCCACTACAATGCGTATTACTACTTGCTCCTAAATGTTTAAACTGATATTTCAAGATGGATTTTCATGGTCGAATGTGGTCGTCTTAAAATCAAACGACCTATTTCTGATGAAGGTGGTTTAGGAGCTTTCCCACGTTTTGATAAGATGAAAAAGTGTGGAACGTGCTAGTTGTGCTATCGACACAAAACATGTGTAGGGATAATTGAAGCTATGTTCTCTAGCGATGAGCTACTCGATAGGGTCGAAGTCTAATTCGACATCTCTAATTCCAAGTGTTAATACGGACGCTATATTAAACATGAACTGCGATAACCCAGCATTATATGTCTTATGGTTTGAATAATTCTTTCCATCTCTTTAGTGTTCATGTGACCAAACGTTCACAGAGTTCAAGCATTTGCGAGCATAATGATAACAGAACTTTCCGTGAAGTGTGTTGTTGTCTGTTGCTGTCTAGCTATTCCCCTTCGTCGTGTTTTTAGTAAATGTCCACGTGATACGTCTAATATACAGATTGGTTTCAATAAGCCAGAGCTTTTTGACTTGATGATAACCCATTCGACACCAGCAGATTATCAAGTGACCAATGTGATGCATGTAAGTTTTTATTTATGCAATTTCTCCGCAAAAACAGCACGATAAATCAGTAAAAATTAATGTGATGTGAAATAAAATAGTTTTTGCCCACTTTTCTTCGCGGAAAAGCAGGAATTTTGAAGAAATATTACAAAAACATCACTTTTCTGGTACCCCACGTGGCCGCCATCTTGAATTTACCCATGATTCTCTGCACAGGGGGTTATGCAAATAGGTTCAAAATGATCCCAATATGGTAAACTATAAAGTCAAGGAGTTTCCGCTCTCCATTTTTCGTCGTTCCGGAGATAGCCCAGAAAGTTTGATAGGGGGGGGGGGCATAATGACCCCCCGCGTCAGGTAGGGTTAAATAGCGATTGTTTCGGACGTATAGGAATATCGGGGCTACCTGGAGAGGAACATAACAATCTCGTGTCTCTATCAGTCTAGGCTTTCTAATGTATCATATTGCAACTTCAAAACGTTGAAATTTTCATAATGTCAATTACATGCACAGCTGGGGCCATTAGGTCACCCATAATGAAGATGGTAGTAATATGTATCGATTAATGGTAATAACCACCCATCATGTCTACAATTAAATAATTATGTTGTTGAAATCAGAACTGCCAGAAAGGAGATAAGTCAGATATTTTAAATATTGTGGCCGTGATTGCCTCCCCCTGACTGTACAAGGCATAATGTGTACCTGTATTTAAATGTATCAAGTGTTGAATTGCCCAGCTGCATCAAATATTGTAGATATAGTCCGGGCTGTTAGGGATATTTTGGTTCACATTCTTCCAAAAGCACCAAATTTGGCCCATATGTCGCCCATACCATACTATTTCGATTTTTGACGGGCGCCAAGACGGGCCGCCATATTCGGCGAAATTCAATATGGTCGCCATCCTGGTTATAGTTGAATAACTAAAAGGGCTAGAAATGTGAATAATAGCACTTTTTAGTGGTTTTTGGAGTCGGAGAATCTGATTGTGATCTTATTTCAACGATTTTAGGTCAAGGTAACCTTTAAGGTCACCCTAAAGGGCATTTTGGGGACAAATTCGCCATTATCAGTGGTTTTGGGGCAAGATATATAAACTGCCTCATTCTATTGGTTTCCAGGTTTGAGTAACCCGAATCTGGCCTTATTTTGGCGATTCGGGGCAATATTTCATTTGAGAGTCGCGATAGAGGTCATCCGAACCAGAGGTCAATTGTAGGTATAACACCAAAAGAACCACAAATAATACCATAGAGGTTTGTGGCATTCTCCGATTCTGATCCTATTTTGAAGATTTGAGGTCAACCCATTTTGGGGTCAAAGGTCAAAGATCAACAGTTACCACTAAGAACAATCGAACGAAGAGTATTCAGGAACAAATTATATTAAAATACTCCGGAGATGACATCTGCTGACAAAATGCTATGACTATGCCGCTACGCCGCTATGTGTATTTAAATGTTCGAAATACAATACAAAGACCGCTTTAGCAACAATATACCAATCATTATTGGTATCTATACCTTCTGGCTTGCGCTATCAAGGAACTGTGAAGTCGGGTCGCACCCAGTAAGGCTGTGGAAGAGGGGTAGTGCCAAGGATTTGACGGACCGAGATCGGAACAAACGGTATGGACTGAATGTCACAATATTTCTTTCCAGTACCGAAGTCCACCAAGAGTTCCGATAGACCGAGGGTCTTCAAAGACCGGACATCGCTGTCCATCGTGCGAACATAGGCTGTTGTATGACCCTTCTCCGTGGCATGTGCTAGATGCAGGAGGACCCTAGTGTCGGAATGGTTGCACGGTTGAAGTATTGTGAGGTCATAACGCCTGTTGAAGAACACGGACTCAAAACGGGTACACAGAAGGAGCTTTCCGCTCATGTCAGTCTTGGACATCTGTGTGCTGATGAATGAGAACGGCTCCTTTTTGTTAATATCTTTTAAGAAGCCGCTGATCCATTCATACTTCGGGATTTTAGGGGTTCAGGAAAAAGTATTGTGGCATTCCAGTCCAAACCATCTGTTCCGATCTTGGTCCGTCAAAGTCTGTGGCACTACCTCTCTTTCACAGCTTAACGGGGTGCAAGACGACTTCACAGTTTCTTGGATGTGGCAAAAAGACCGCCTGGGCAGCCTGTACAAGCATATCGGACCCCACCGACACACTAGTTGCTCTCACGCATGATCCTGACACTCTCGAGTCCGTGCATATGGAGCTTATAGAACGCTTCATCGTACTCATGTACAGCAAGGGATGTGATGCAGCCGGTGTCAATGAGGCCAAGCATCACCTCTTCACTACTGCAACCAGATCGCTGGAAAACATCCCACCTCCCAAGCCGCGCTTTTGCAGCATGTGAAGCGAGCGCTGCTGCAAGCGAGTTTCTACTGGAGTCGCTTCACTCCAGCAGGGAATCCCTGACTTCAGTGAGTGGAGCTGGCACAAAGATTGCACCAGTACATGGCAACCGCTATGGACCACTCTCAGCGACACTTCTATGGCATATGCCATTCTCATGCAAATGCAACTGTGCCGATGTCCGATACATGACCCTCTGCAAATGCGAAGGCGGGTGCGTTAATAACTTGGGCGATGATGACAAGTATTATTTATTGCTGGCATCATAGAGCGCAAGCCAGAATGCATCGGTAGTAAAAGTAATCATTGGTATACTGTTGCTTAAGCGGTCTTTGTTTTGTATTTTGAACATTTAAATGCACGTAGCGGCATAGTTATAGCATTTTGTCAGCAGATGTCATCTCCGAAGTATTTTAGTAACATTTGTTCCTGAATAATCTTCTTTCGATTGTTTTTAGTAGCAACTGTTGATCTTTGACCTTTAATTCTCAAATGACGTGACCATGACCTCAAATCGTCAAAATAAGGTCAAAATCTAATTCTCCGATGCCGCAAAGCCCTATATGGTGTTATTTGTGATTCTAGCCCTTTTTATGTTTCCTATAATTGACCTCCGATTGACCTCTGTTTCGGGGGATATCTGTCATGAACCTCACATGCAATATTGCCTCAAATTGTCATAATATGGCCAGATTCGAGTTACTCAACCCTGAAAATCGATAAAATGACTTAGTTTGTATATCTCGACTAAAAACCACTAAAAATGACGAATTTGACACAAAAATGAACTTTAGGGTGAACTTGACCTCAAATCGTTGAAATAAGATCAGAATCAGATTTCCCGACTCCGATAACCACTAACAAGTTGTATTATTCATGATTCTAGCCATTTTATTGACTGACCTCTAACCCGGGTGGCGGCCATAATGAATTTCGCCAATATGGCGGCCCCAGGGGGCGACTACCTTGGCGCCCGTCAAAAATCGAAAAGGTATTGTATGGGCGACATATGGGCCAAATTTTGTGCTTTTGGAAGAATCTGAACCAAACAATCCCTTTTATGCCCTAACAGCCCCGACTAATAACGCTGAATTGTAGTTATGTGACCAACAACTGATATACAGCCGGTTGGAGCGTACCTGCCAATGGAAGCATGGAGTTATTCTCTTGGCGACGAACTCCGCTTCTTGTCACTGATGTTTTACTCCTCATTATGCTTTTTTTGATAATTACTCTACCTTTCACTTTTATGTATGGTATGTTTGACAGTTTATGTAAATCTGTAGTGTGCAATGTATTACTAAATATTTATTCGAATATGTGCAACTATGTTAGTTCCCGATTGATACCCAATTTAAATGTATGTTTTCCTTTGGAAAATGGGTAACGATCTTCAATCACATAGGGTATCAATCGGGGCCTTCTACCTGAGGACACACAGTTGTAGTCGTGGAACTAGAAATCGTAACACTAATTTATGGCTAGGTAATCCCAATTATATTGAATGTTTAAGCTGCAATCTCACATCCTCTATAGTTTTTGCAACTCTCTTGGCTCTCCAAGGCATATACCAAAACAGCAACATTATTATGATCCTCTTATTATTACTCATTATTTGTGGTGACGTTGAACTTAACCCAGGGCCCGACACTTCAACCCAAATTGATGGACTAAGGATCCTTCACCTAAATGCCCGCAGTATACGAAATAAGATCTCGTATGTAGAAGACATAGCCGAAGACTTCGACATAATGTGCTTCACTGAAACGAACCTGGATCAATCTGTTGATGAAAAAAACCTTATTATAGAAGGATTTAATAATCCATATAGAAAAGATCGGGACCCATTAGCACTGAATTCGTGGGGTGGGATACTAATATATACTTCCACACAGCTCAAATGCAACCGTCAGCCAGACTTAGAAATTAACTTGATCGAAACAATTTGGATAAAAATTGAACTAAAAGAAAAAGATATCCTACTTAACGTATCTTACATTACTCCAAAGAGTCCAGCCTTTATATATGAAAACTTTGAAAATATGGTCGAAACTGCGCTGGATACTAATTCAAACCTTGTACTATGTGGGGATCTAAATGACGATCTGTTAAACGACAACTCACGTTATCTGAGCCACATTTGTGACCGTCTTAATATCAGTAATATTATAAAAGAGCCCACCAGAGTAACAGCCCATTCGGCCACATTGCTAGACCCAATCATCATTACTGACACCATAAACGTTCAAGACTGTGGAGTAATAAGGGTTGACGGAGATATAAGTGATCACAGGGCTACCTATATCGAGGTTCTAGTGAAACATAACTTGAAACATGCATACAAGAGACAAGTTTGGGTATATAAGGCAGCAAATTTCGAGTTTTTCAATAATTTGATATCCGATTTCGACTGGACAGCAACTCTGGAAAAATCCAAAGATGTTGATGCAGCTGCGGAAAAATTTACTAATCAATACCTGGAATTTGCTAAGATGAGTATCCCATATAAAACTGTGACAATACGACCCAAAGATAAACCTTGGTATGATTCTGACCTAAGAAAAGCAATGAGAAAGCGTGACAGACTGAAAAAAAAGGCACTTAAGACTATTAGACTTCTAGACTGGAACAAATACAAACGCAGTAGGAACCAAGTTAATAACATGAAAAAATATGCCCAAACTAATTATTACAATAACATTGAAAACCTACTGGAAACTTCGAAAACAAATGACCCAAAATTTTACTGGAAGACATTGAAGAGATTCGTTAGCGATCCTCAAAATACATCTGAAATTCCCCCTTTAAGAGTACAAAACTCTGGACAAACGGAATCCATCTGTTTTAGTGATATAGACAAAGCGAATGCATTGAATAATTTCTTCGCTTCCATCTCTACTATAGATGATTCGGCTGCCGACTTACCTCAGTTTGAGTATAAATGCGACAGCTTACTAAACAGTATTGCCATTAATGAAGACGAAGTTTGTGATATTATTAATAACATCGAATTGAATAAAGCAGTAGGTCCAGACGCAATCAGCCATAGAATGCTTAAAGGTTGCGTCAAAACCGTTGCTAAACCATTGTGTCAATTATTTAACATGTCACTAACAAGCAAACAATTTCCTAAATGTTGGAAAAGTTCAAATATATTACCCATTTTCAAAAAACAAGATCGACATCTCCCTTCTAATTATCGTCCTATATCGCTGCTGAGTTGTGTTTCAAAGATAATGGAAAGAATTATATTCAAACACATCTATAATCATTTCAACTCACACAACCTATTTTATAAGTACCAGTCCGGTTTTCTCCCTGGACATTCAACTGTTTACCAGCTTATTGAAATCTATGATAGTATTTGTAAAGCCCTAGATGAAGGCACAAACTCATGCATGGTTTTTTGTGATATATCTAAAGCCTTCGACACGGTATGGCACAAGGGGTTACTGTTCAAGTTGAAACAATATGGAATTGCAGGTGCATTATTGAATTGGATGAAAAGCTATCTTGAGGATCGATCATCAAAAGTTGTTGTGGGAAATTCAAACTCCAATACACAAAAAGTAAATGCAGGAGTTCCACAGGGTTCCGTATTAGGCCCTTTGTTATTTCTGATATACATTAACGACATAGCGGACAAACTTATAAGTCTTACTAGGCTTTTTGCAGATGACTCTTGTTTGCAGTTCACGTCAATTCACATTTGTGATATTGAAAGTGTAGTTAACCGGGATCTACAGTCCTTATTGGAATGGTCAAAACAATGGCTTCTGAACTTTAATGCCCTAAAAACCATTTTAATTCTGTTCTCAAATAAGACTTCCCCAACATATCCTAAAATCTATTTTGACCATTGTCTCCTTCAGGCTACAACAACCATCGTCACCTAGGCCTGATCCTACAAGACAACTGCAAATGGAGTAGCCACATCAATCACATTATCAGTACCGCCTCTCAACGCATTGGAATTATGAGAAAACTGAAATACCAGCTTGGCAGACAGGCATTATCTCAAATATATCTATCATTTGTCAGACCCATGTTAGAATACGGTTCTGTGATCTGGGATGGATGCACATTAGAAGAAGCAGATCGACTAGAAAAACTTCAATCTGCTGCAGCCCGAATTGTTTCCGGTCTCCCTGTTTATGCCAGTAGGGAGTCCCTATTGTTAGAAACTGGCTGGGAAACCTTGGCAAATAGACGAAAAATTGCAAAATTGAAAGTAATGTACCAAATTCACAATGGAGAAAGTCCCGACTATATATATAATTTAATGACACCCCACTCCGTACAAACTCCAGGACAAACCACTCCGTACAACTTGAGGAATGACGCAAATTATGCGACACCCCGCACACGTTTAAATATATCCAAAAATTCATTTATCCCGACAGCTATTCAGGAATGGAACAAACTTAGTTACGATACAAGAAACAAACCATCCACTTCTGCCTTCCACCACTCATTAGCTAAGAAAGCTCGTATATCTAAATACAGTTTGATAGGTTCAAGGAAACTTAACATTGTACTAACCCAACTAAGACATCAATGCAGCCAATTAAACGCAGATTTAATGAGAAGGAATTTGTCTATTACATCTAGCTGTAGATGTGGAGAATCAAGAGAGGATGCTTATCACTACTTCTTTATTTGTCCCTTATATAACAATCTAAGGGATGAATTACAAAACGACTTGCCTCCAAACTATAACCTCCAAGATATATTGTCGGGAAACGAGTCATTCACAAATGAAATGAATAATAATATGTGCAAGTCAGTTTTAACATTTATTAAGAACACCTCAAGATTCAATTTGTAGCACGATTACGACGTAGTTGCATCAGCTGAAGGATTAGTATGTACTAGTACCTAGTTCTGTTAGAATCCTAGCACGCTACAGTCAAGTTCCACCATATACTCAATAATCTGTTATAGTTTGTTTCTCCCCTGTAAGTTGCTAAAAATGCAAATCTAAAACTTATTTCATTTGTGACATGTATATATTCACACAGGTTCAGCCAAAACGTCATTATTTTTGTTGTTGTAAACACATGCTATGTATCCATAATTGTAGGGAGAGGGGTGAATAAGTTGATTATAACTTGACCCCAATCCCATGTACTCTAATTTGTACAATAAATAAGTTTAAAAAAAAAAAAAAAAACTTCAAAACGTTTGACTAGCTTATCAGTCGAGAAACATTATCGAAATATTGTACTTTATGGTTGACGCTGCATATTCACATACTGGTTTAGACACAATTGTTATATTTTTATCATAGAACAGCATGAAATCCATAGAAATTTTTCTGGATGAGGACACTTTTTTCGAATGACTCAGCCTACCCAATGTTATGTTTGGTTCTCGTATTTTCCAAGATATCACCAGGAATGTATATACGGACATCGACAATTCTGCATTTCACCTTACCTTGAAATCAAGTTGTGAAATGTGAGTGGCCAGCTACAGCAGTTCCAAATGGCTGGTCACAACGCCTCCCCCCTAAGACAACGAAGTAAAAATGCCCGTGCAAGAACAAAAGTCAGTATCCAATAAATTACATTACCCTTAGTTTTCTAGCTTCACATCTTGACAGTTTAACGCATATCATTTCTCACATCTGAACAGCCCAGTGGCGTACTTGTCTCATTGTGTTGTTATATAAAATCTTCAATTCGTGATGCTCAAATATCTGTAGAGATAAAACTGTCTTGGTGAGAAATTGTATTGAATCTTAGAGCCACGGTAACAATTGCCTGACACATCTGCACACTAAAGATTCGAACAGCTTCTCACCGCATTGTTGGTATTTACCAATGACGTCTGCTCTGCTACTGTGCTGTCGCATTCACACTATATATCACATAATATTGTTTAACTGTATTTTGCTTTTTCATATTCCGATTTTCGCAACACGACACACCTAATAATCTTCTTCTTGAATACCACCCACCCCACGTACACACACGCACGGCTCCGATGGGCGGTGGTTCTCTCCCTGCATTCCGGTTTCCACCACTATTAATATTGGCTGTCACCAAACGCGAGAATGTGACAATAAAACACACACACACACTCGCCCTAAGCAAATCATCAACCTGCTTCGCCGGATTTACTGTGACACCTATTCTGTATGCGAAATTAATCAAAAATACGTTCCACTGTCAAGTCATCTGTTGAAAATTGATGAACTATGTGACCGCCAGATAGTGTAAACACGGCACAAATGAGAGAGTATTTATATGCAAGGTCGTATTTAGATCAAATATCTGTCCACGCTTTCGATTTGTACGAAAGATGGGATAACAAGGGCAGCATCTTGTGTACTAGATTTAAAATAAATTGTATCTTCTATAGTCGGGGCTGTTAGGGCATAAAAGGGACTGTTTGGTTCAAATTCTTCCAAAAGTACCAAATTTGGCCCATATGTCGCGCATACCATACTTTTTCGATTTTTGACGGGCGCCAAGGTAGTCGCCCCCTGGGGCCGCCATATTGGCGAAATTCATTATGGCCGCCACCCGGGTTAGAGGTCAGTCAATAAAATGGCTAGAATCATGAATAATACAACTTTTTAGTGGTTATCGGAGTCGGGAAATCTAATTCTGATCTTATTTCAACGATTTGAGGTCAAGGTCACCCTGAAGGTCATTTTTGGGTCAAATTCGTCATTTTTAGTGGTTTTTAGTCGAGATATACAAACTAACTCATTTTATCGATTTTCGGGGTTGAGTAACCCGAATCTGGCCATATTTTGACAATTTGAGGCATAATGCATGTGAGGTTCATGACAGATGTCCCCCGAAACCGGAGGTCAATTATAGGAAACATCAAAAGGGCTAGAATCACAAATAATACCATAGGGCTTTGCGGCATCGGAGAATTAGATTCTGACCTTATTTTGACGATTTGAGGTCATGGTCACCTCATTTGAGAATTAAAGGTCAAAGATCAACAGTTGCTACTAAAAACAATCGAAAGAAGATTATTCAGGAACAAATGTTACTAAAATACTTCGGAGATGACATCTGCTGACAAAATGCTATAACATGCCGCTACGTGCATTTAAATGTTCAAAATACAAAACAAAGACCCCTTAAGCAACAGTATACCAATGATTACTTTTACTACCTATGCATTCTGGCTTGCGCTCTATGATGCCAGCAATAAATAATACTTGTCATCATCGCCCAAGTTATTAACGCACCCGCCTTCGCATTTGCAGAGGGTCATGTATCGGACATCGGCACAGTTGCATTTGCACCTTCCCGTGCATGCCTTGAGTCAGCCTCAGTGCATGAGAATGGCATATGCCATAGAAGTGTCACTGAGAGTGGTCCATAGCGGTTGCCATGTACTGGTGCAATCTTTGTGCCAGCTCCACTCACTGAAGTCAGGGATTCCCTGCTGGAGTGAAGCGACTCCAGTAGAAACTCGCTTGCAGCAGCGCTCGCTTCACATGCTGCAAAAGCGCGGCTTGGGAGGTGGGATGTTTTCCAGCGATCTGGTTGCAGTGGTGAAGAGGTGATGCTTGGCCTCATTGACACCGGCTGCATCACATCCCTTGCTGTACATGAGTACGATGAAGCACCCCGTTAAGCTATGAAAGAGAGGTAGTGCCACGGACTTTGACGGATCAAGATCGGAACAGATGGTTTGGACTGGAATGCCACAATACTTTTTCCTGAACCCCTAAAATCCCGAAGTATGAATGGATCAGCGGCTTCTTAAAAGATGTTAACAAAAAGGAGCCGTTCTCATTCATCAGCACACAGATGTCCAAGACTGACATGAGCAGAAAGCTCCTTCTGTGTACCCGTTTTGAGTCCGTGTTCTTCAACAGGCGTTATGACCTCACAATACTTCAACCGTGCAACCATTCCGAGGCGGACACTAGGATCCTCCTGCATCTAGCACATGCCACGGAGAAGGGTCATACAACAGCCTATGTTCGCACGATGGACAGCGATGTCCGGTCTTTGAAGACCCTCGGTCTATCGGAACTCTTGGTGGACTTCGGTACTGGAAAGAAATATTGTGACATTCAGTCCACACCGTTTGTTCCGATCTCGGTCCGTCAAATCCTTGGCACTACCCCTCTTCCACAGCCTTACTGGGTGCGACCCGACTTCACAGTTCCTTGATAGCGCAAGCCAGAAGGTATAGATACCAATAATCATTGGTATATTGTTGCTAAGGCGGTCTTTGTATTGTATTTCGAACATTTAAATACACATAGCGGCGTAGCGGCATAGTTATAGCATTTGTCAGCAGATGTCATCTCCGGAGTATTGTAATATAATTTGTTCCTGAATACTCTTCGTTCGATTGTTCTTAGTGGTAACTGTTGATCTTTGACCTTTGACCCCAAAATGGGTTGACCTCAAACCGGAGAATGCCACAAACCTCTATGGTATTATTTGTGGTTCTTTTGGTGTTATACCTACAATTGACCTCTGGTTCGGATGACCTCTATCGCGACTCTCAAATGAAATATTGCCCCGAATCGCCAAAATAAGGCCAGATTCGGGTTACTCAAACCTGAAAACCAATAGAATGAGGCAGTTTATATATCTTGCCCCAAAACCACTGATAATGGCGAATTTGTCCCCAAAATGCCCTTTAGGGTGACCTTAAAGGTTACCTTGACCTAAAATCGTTGAAATAAGATCACAATCAGATTCTCCGACCCCAAAATCCACTAAAAAGTGCTATTATTCACATTTCTAGCCCTTTTAGTTATTCAACTATAACCAGGATGGCGACCATATTGAATTTCGCCGAATATGGCGGCCCTAGGGGGCGCCCGTCTTGGCGCCCGTCAAAAATCGAAATAGTATGGTATGGGCGACATATGGGCCAAATTGGGGGCTTTTGGAAGAATGTGAACCAAAATATCCCTAACAGCCCCCACTACTACACTATCTGACGATATTATTGCTTTCACCACTGGGCTTTATCTGTCCCTTCGATTTTATCCTCAATATGTTCATTATTCCTGGAGCTATAGTGCTGAAAATTTCCACAATGTTAAGCTTGGTCAAACTTTTGACGTCATGGTGACTTCATCTTATCGGGAGCGAGTTTTCGGGAGTGCAGTGAGTGTTTCAGTGATTTAGGGGTCATTTTTGGTCCCAATGGGTCGCATAGGGTGTCGTATTGAAACTCACAATGAACGGAACGGAAGCGACGTCAAGGTACGCATGACATACAACCCAAAATGTATGTAAATATATGTTTGGGAATATACTTCGCCATTTGCATATGGCATCAGTCACCGTATATGGTCGTCCACATTGCAACTTTACATGTTCAACTGAGTATGTTGACTAGAATGAAAGTAACTCCGAAAAGTGAAGTCATTGTGATATTCTATATTTCGGTAAAGGTTATACCATCGTCAGGAATATACAGGTAGCAAGATTACAAGAGTATATATACAGGGTGAATATAATCTGTGGGACATCTGGATTTTGAGTATGTTGACTGTGTAACCTTAACACTATATCCCGAAGGCGATAACCCTGGCGCGATAATCCTAACGCGATAAAGCTGGCGCCATAATGATACGATAACGGCACAATTGCTATGCGTTATGAGCCCATTATTTAGTTGGCTAATTTGTTTTTTGATTCGGACTGTACTGTACATTTATATATTATCAATTCCAAATTATTATATGTTCACTTGAAATTAAGGGTCCAGACAAAAAGGTCGAAAGATCGTGTATTAATTGGCATTAACGTTGAGGAGCTAAGTGTTTGTAGTGTAGATGCAGAAAATATTGTCTGTGTTACTCTAGTTCAGGGTTATGGATAGTGATCAGATATTTGAGTTTCACACAGCACAGCTCTTGGATTTGATGTAGTTTTTATTTAGATTGATATATATTTTAACATGAGTTCTTGAAGATGCTTCCTTTGTTTCCTTTTCCACGGATGTTTCTTTAAAATTCGAACAATTTAGATATCTTCTTTTCACAGCCCACTTGTCTTGTAACCACATTCCACCTGGGCACACTCATTTACGCCATTATCTATGCCATAATTACACCTTTGACAATAAATCTGAGTTACTTTCATTCTAAATGATGTTTGGTGAATACCAACCAATAAAACGGGAACGGTGCTGAATCATGAAAACATCGACATCGGGCGTTTTCACCAAGCCCTATGAAGTTGCCTAGGTTCTTGCCTCCGCCCCTTAATTTTTTTCATTGTAGCTCTGCAAAGAAAAGTGATCAAAAGCTGAAGCTATCTGACCTTTGTGTGAATTCTTCAAGGGTCGCATTGAGGCTATTTCCATGATCCTCTGTTAAAATCACAGAAGCAATGTACAGAAGTCACTTATTTGTTCAAATTCCAACAAATGTCTGTTTTATTTTGAGGTCGAACGACTGCAGGCCTCATTGGATCCCCTACGTTGAGAACTTATACCGGCATGTGGCTTTATCGGCAGAATCTAAAAAGCACCTTTAATCCGGGCTCTTAGGTTGCACCAACTTATCTGAGTCAAAAACTATTAACTGTCAAAGTTAGTCGCAATTCCCTAGTAAGCTATTCTGAAGATTTTGAACTGATATTCTGCCGCACAGAATTACTGGAATCGATCTACGTCAAGTTTGAAGACAAAGTATCTTTGATAATTACAAATCCTTTAATATGTTTACTATAATAAAGATATTTTATATCTTTAATACCATGCAGAGGGTAGGGTTTCCCCCAAAGAAACGTCCAACCGTATCAACATCGGAACAAAAAAATAATGAGAGCTGGGACTCCGCGAAAATGTGCCTTATAATATGAAGGTCATATATAACCTTTTTGCATACATCCCCACGTGGAAGAGTCACTGTCAGAAGAATTGGGTCAAATTGATCAGGTAATTTTGAGTATAGATGTGACGGACCCCCAAGTTGTTGGGTCAAATTTCAATTTCATTTTGACACAAACGTTTTGTGTCGTTTTGATCCAAAGAGTTTGGGTACGTCACGTTTATACTCAATCCATCTGGCAGTGTAAATTGAAAATTCTGACCATGTGAAGGTTCCAGTGGGCAAAACTTTTTTCATTTGATTATGTTTTAGTAATGTATTATGCAGTTTATGCAAATATGATCACACAAATAAAAACAAGTCTCACTGGCAAAATGACGTCACTGAGACGTTATTAGTGTGGCCATCTTTGCTCTTTTGTTTACATTTTCTTGTACAGCTCCACCAAAGGTTATAATGCGTGATGTTGCAGCTCCCTAGCTCATGGGGCGAAATCCCCTCACCCAAACCAGGTCCCTAAAATCCCATGTCTGGTAGGGTTAAAAACACAGCTAACAACCACGTAAAATTAATTAAGGAAGCATTACTTGTTTTCCGGTGGATCAAATTATTAATAGTATCTTCTTCTCTTCTATATCATGAGGCAGGCATTGTGGAAACTTATACTCCAGAAAGACCCCTGTATGACGTATGTAATCCATTTGGAGGTCTTCTTTCCTCAGGAATACTGCATTTGTCAGCGCTGACTTGACAACTGATGTGGCATTAACGTTTCTTTTATAGTTGACGTGGCGACCAATATCGTATTAATTGCTACTTTTGTTCCTACGCGTCAGCCACAGTAAAC
The DNA here is from genome assembly GCA_036873755.1 of Hanleya hanleyi. NCBI lineage: Eukaryota > Metazoa > Mollusca > Polyplacophora > Lepidopleurida > Hanleyidae > Hanleya > Hanleya hanleyi. The sequence goes on along the minus strand of JAVTVY010050198.1, from coordinate 27,788 downwards.
GAATATCTTACTTCCGGCAAATGGATGTGGATATCTGTGGATATCTGTGAATTACAAGCGTCTAGTCCGTCATTCATAATCCGGCCGTCGTCCATTAGAGAATATCCGCGTCCATAATCCAAAGACCTATTCCATTTTCCACATAACAGTATTAGCACCAAATTCAAAAGACAATCATAGTATACATAAACATAGGCTTGTTTCCTGCAAGAGAGAAGCGGTCAACAGTTTTCAATGATGCCGGCAAGACATCATGATGTTCCAAAAATATCAAATCCGTATCGCTGATCAGTATTCTTAATCCATAATATTCGTTATAGAGTCATCTAAAAAAAGATGTATCTCAGTCACGCTTTGATTGTGACTGTTCATATGAGTACCATGAGGATCTTGAAGTACATGGGTTCATACGGCCCCTAGCTCCGGGTTAAGCGGAATTAGACACAAGTTACGAAACGCAGCGCCATAGATCTTGCACGCTACGTTCGTATTTTGTTATCAGCATGCGATATGTATCGCCAAATTTGAGAAACTTTGAGTGTAGGCGCTTGGTGGAATAGCCCTGTTTTTTAAGTTTCTGCACCAATGTTTTGTGACGTTGATTAAAATCGTCACATTTAACACAGGATCTAGCAAATGCTACTAAGCGAGATATGTATACGCTATATGCAGGTCCCACTGGAATATTGCTGTCCAGAAAGGGATAGTTTACGATGTCGAAATTGTAATCATCTCTTTTGTCATAAAGTCGACGAGAGAGAATGCCCGCTTCATTTTTATAGAGATATAGATCTAAATATGATGTGCCTGTAGGGCTATCTGTAGTTTCTTCAAATCCAGTGAAGGTGGATATATATCCTTCACTGCGTCATTTATATAGCGATTATCCACAGCGAGAAGATCGTCTATATAGCGTTTGGTGAATGAGAAGGAACGGGCTTTGAATGGATCGGTTTTTGAAAGCGCCTGCATATAGTCATATTCATAAGAGAACAGATACAGGTCAGCCAACAGGGGTGCACAATTAGTACCCATTGGAATACCTATATGCTGCTGATATATTGTGTTGCCAAATTTCACATAGATATTTTTAATGAGAAATTCAAGCAACTCTATAAACAAAGAAACATCCCATGAATGATATCTCTTGTATGTAGTAGAGCTAAAGAATGCTTTATGGCTTCCGACATTAATATATCTACGATCAGTTTTCTTGAACACAGATACTATTAATGAACTTAGACGGTCAATAAGGTCCTGATGAGGGTTGTAGTATAGAGAGTCGAAAAATCCCATGTGGATACATGTCTGTACGGTATGTGACCTTTAGCATCAAGTTCTTCCGTAAGACATTTTGAGTTTTTCAATATCCACATACATTCAACGCCAGAGTTCTTAGAAATAATGGCGCAATACCTTTCCCAAAATGCTTTTACCTCCTGAAGGGCCCTCGTCAATAGGGTTGAAAGAAGCTTGGTGGTGCAGCTTCTAGAACCAGCTATGAATCTAGCTTTGTATGGTGATTTATGCATTTTGGGAGTCCAGTATATTTTTGGTATGTCGTTATGATTGGTTGGAAGACAAATACCTCTTTCCCTGAGAAACTTTTTGTGATTGTTAAATAAATCTTCCAGAGTAAATGCAGTTTGGGAGTAAGTAGACGTATTTGATGAAGATATGTCTACACTCAATTCTTTAACCAGCACCTGGTAATAGTAATATTTACATATGAATATTATATTATTCGGAGCTTTGTCTGCTGGGACTATGACGAATTTACTCTGGAGATTTGCTAGAACTTCTTGCGAATTGAGGTTTCTCAGTACTGGTTTTGCTTGGGGAAGAGTACTTCTGTCAATATGGCGGATTGTTTCAACGACCTTGCTCTTGGTGAGGTCCAGCCAATCAGCGAGTACTGTAGGTTCAACTTTTTCTCGCTTAGACCAATCAATAACGTACTGTTCCAATGCAGACAGGACTATCTTCTGGTCGGCCTGCAGATTTATTCTTCTTGGCTCTCTATATTTAGGTCCTTTCATCAGGAGTAATTTCAGATCCTTATCATTCACCACATCAAGGTCACCAGTCACAATATGTTTGCATGGTGTATAGATAAAGTTCGACGATTCACAATCACAACTATAGCCTCCTGACGTGTATAAGTTCCAGTCAAACTCCTGGACAGCATTGGAGTAATTGAATATTTTGGTGGCTATAGATTTAGTGTACTTATATGAAATGCAAGGAGGTTCTGTGAACTTAAAATAGTTTGGTACAGCGTTGCGTACCTCTGGATCATTCAGGATTCGAGGTAAATTAATTTAGAAGTTTTCCTAACCTTATTTTAGGAATACTCCTCAAGTTTGAGTAAGCAGATTCTTACCCTGAATAATACGCCTCAAAGTCTTGAGAACATCAAGCAAGCCAACTAGGAAAACACGTCTTCTTCTGGTAAGCTCAGTCAATCTAATTCGTATTTCCTTCGTGCCCACAACACTGGCCGAATAGTGCGCAGGCGCTTAGTGCAAGAGTGGACGAGTCTACTTTCCATATATAGGTAGAACAAGGCCAGTTCACACATGACAACCGAAAGCGGTCTAACGAGTATATTTCATACATACACCCGGGGGTGTCACTACAACACCCTTCCCCGTTTTGTTCGAGGAGGCCTCCATCACCATTTTAAAACAAACCCCCAACCCATATGAGGTGAATCACCCATTCGACATTTAACGGTCAATGTCCAAGACCCAATGTGCTCCCGGAGTCTTCATAGATCCCCAGCAACACGGATGGACAATCTCAAGAAGAACCTGCGATACGAGTGAGATCCAGGGGTATCTTGGCATTGATTTCGTCAGGCCCTAAAGTATTCTCCACAGTGATTCATTTTTTTCAGCCATATAAAATCCCCCGAAGTTCCCATAAAATGTTTATAAAATTCTTTACTCAACACTTTCTATGTAAGACTGGAATATGTTCAGCAAACTGTCATATTCACTTCAAGCGGGTCACCGGTCAGGAAACCGTCCCCAAAACACAGAAAATGTTAGGAGTCCCCAATATTGTTATTCCTAAACAAGAACAAGTCTAACCTAAAATCAAATCAATCTGAAAATACAAAATATTCACATTCCCTTTCCTTATCACAACAGAGATGACTGGATCAGGAGAGTTTCAGGGCATATATATGCATCTTTTTCAGCATGCGTTTCTGACGATCTGCAATGATTATAAAATGTTCCACTATCCCGATTTAACAAGACCCAACTCATTCCCTCCCTTCTAAAAAAAAACAACTGATAATTAAAAATAAATAGACCATAGAAAACTCTCAAAGAACTGCCATCCACAGCCGAGCCAAATCAACAAAACTTTAACCGACCACCAATCAATAAATTGCAGCCTGGGTAACCTAACCCAGATAATTATTAAGGTCATAACAAATACCAAGGTGAATTGGGCCAGGAATAACCTGGAGGTGAAAGGAAAGGAGCACCCGTTTCGAGGAGCACCCGGTGAAGATCTATCGTCTGTAGAATGCATAGGGATGGTTTCCTATTAACTGTCAAAGCATTCAAGCTAAAACATACGTTCGGGAAAGCCTGAGTCCATGCCTCCAGGCCCACCAACGAACGAGTGAACTTGAATCTTATAATTAGGGTCAAGCTCGTCGCGAAGAATTTCAAAGCAACGCAATCGAGCTTCACCGTGTTCTGAATTGTTAGCCTCCCTGCAATGGATCACAACCGGCAGGTTGAAATCCCGGGCAATGGGCAGTACACGTCGCAGGAAGTCTTCCTGCATTTGGCATTCGGTGTCGGAGGGATTATGAGAATAATCTAAACCAACATCTCCGACACCGACACATCTCCGGTTCCTCAACAGTTCAATGAGTTTTAAGAGAGTACTCCCGGACACACGCTGGTTGGCAACACGAGGATGTACTCCAAATGTATACAGCACCCTTGAGTCGTCCAATGATAGGGATGGGTGATCCCAAGCATTGGGGAACACCATATTGCTGACCACAAACTGAATAGCCAGTGATTCTCCGGGTACCTCACTTTTCACCTGAAGTCCATCCAGACTTTCAGCACCAAAATTATCCAAAGCAAGATCAAGGTGAAGATGGGAATCTACAGTTAGTGGTGGCCATTCAAACAAGAACCAGTCTGGTTTCAGTCTACCCGAGGCATCCCGAAGGATATATTGGGCACACACTTGATAGATTTGCCATTCTGACAGGAACAGGAGCACTCTGCTGAGCAGTTGCCAGTGTGACAGGACTGCCACAGAATTGGGGGGACACCAAGAATAAGTTTCCAGGTGTATTCCCCGAGCCATATCAAACATGATCATGTACAACTCAGATGTCATAGATGGTTGTATAGAAGTGCTATGGGGATACATCCCATGGGAAATGGCAAAATTGAGTAAATCCCCGTAGGAATTAAGCCCTAAGCATTCCATGATGGAGAACAATAGCCCATTCACCAGGGCCATCCACTCACTGAGTCGGTGGTCAGTTAATGCCCATCTAGCAATTTGCGAATGATCAGACGCATCTCCGCGCCGCCGGAACAGGAAGCACAGTGATGACTCTGCCACTTTGCATTTCCAACAGCACTTGTCTGGTGCCAGGTAGAACGGCAGAAGTTTGGCCACCAAATGACGTCCGAGTTTTCCTTTTATTGCACAACAACAAAGGGGACACCACCCTCCCGTTTGGAATATTACCTCCAACCAAGGTTCCATATCACAAATATACGCCTCGTGGGTCAGAAGATGAGACACCCAGAGGCGGAGCAGTGGAATGCAACATCTCCCGGTTGTCAGGTTCAGGACGACTCTCGCCCTCAGCACCTGCACAAAGTGATTCCCCGGTCAACAAAGCTGCATCCCGGGAGACCACAGGGCTTAATGTAAATCCTGACCGGGAAGTAGAACACCTGCCAGACCCGGAGGTGGGACATGGGCTCACTGAACTTAGCTCGTAGGTGGTGTTCTTCAATTCCTTTTCTTTTACCACTGGACATGAGGAATCAAAATGACGAAACTCCAGATCCATGTCATCACGATTCAGAGTAATATCGCAATCTCCAACATTCCGGAAGCAAATTGGCACGATCTTGGAACCCTTCACTACCACTTTCGGGATCAACAACTCCGGGTGATCGTGTATCGGCTCAATGATATAGTCAGCTGTTGAGGTTTGATCCATCCGACCACAAACAACCTTTGCACTTCGGGATGGGATGGTCACCGTCTGATCAAGAGAAACTCGGCGTATGGGGACACTATCCCCGGATTCCCGGCTCTTACTTAAAGCGGAGACCACAACATCGCCAATGGCTAGGACATTCCTATGTAGGTCAACCATACACCCTCTAGATGAAAGGAAATCATAACCCAACAGCAGATCATCAACAATAGGGGCGACCACAACGTCCCAAAAACATCCCACCGAGGACAGGCGCAATGGAACTCCTTGGACCAATTTACCCCATTCCATATTTCCACGGAAAGCACCAGTCAGACGGATGGGAATAGTTGGCAGATCTTTTATTCCCAAACGATGATACAACTCTTCGCTCATTACCGTGACTTGTGCAGCCGTATCTACAACAGCTGCCACCAACACTGAGTTGACCATCATGGGCACCGTCATGGTCCAATCACCCGTTCTGGCTACATTTACGTCCCGAATTGTCGTTGGAACATGGGTCACATCCCCCGGGTCTAATGTTTCCTTAGCCAAATGGTTAACAGGCTCCTTGCCTATGTCTTGAAGGCTACCGACATCTTTTGACATGCACGCAGAAACACGAGGGCTTTGGATCAAACTGGCCCCTCCAGGGTCCAATGTCTCCTTACAACTACGGTCCACTCCCGTATTAACAGGAACAACTATCTCTGGCGATGATCGACCATTCAATTTTGACAGGACTGGGAATCGGTCATCTGCCCCAGCCCTCACCCATTTAAAGGATTGTTAACCGGTCCATGGGAGGACTGAGCAGGACCTGGAGGGAAGTTTGGGCATTCACGGCTGATGTGTCCTTCCTGCTTGCACGCGAAGCAAACTAAAGATCTCCTCGGACTTGAAGACCGACTGGGGCTGTTTGACCTCGTCTGCGAAGATGGGGATGGACTTCTGCCCCGAAATCGTGTCCCAGGCACCCCTAAGCTAGAACCAGACGTGCTAGGACAATTGTTACTCCGTCGGCCCCTACCACCACAGTTAAAGCAGGTCATGTCTGCCGAAGCTGATGTGGAAGATGGGATCGATGACCCAGCACGAGACACTAGGGCCTGAGTGAGTTTGCTGGTGACAGATATTAATGCCGAGAGGACATCTTTTAAATCTTCTGCTGGAGTTGCCGAAGAATCCGGACGCGCTGGTGACGAATCAGCACCCACTGTGAAAGACACCTGACGGGTAAGAACAGCCTTTCCCCCCAGGGCTTTTTGATTGTGAATAGAAGCGGTCACATACTCAAGAGCTGCTTGTACAGTTTGAGGATTCTTTTCCATTGCCAACAGGGCGGCCGGACGCTCACGACAACCACGCAGGAAATGTTCCACTGCAATACTGTGTACAACCCTATCGTCAGAATCAGTATACCCGTCGCGTGCTAATTGTAAGCACCTATCAGCAAAATCCTCCAAGGGTTCATCGTTGCCACGTTCCTCACACTGAAGCCTCAGTCAGTTTTTCAAGACAAGTCTTTCTTGTCCATTCATAACGTTTGGTCATTGCCTGGAATTGAAACCAAAACGAATTCCACTTTCCAGGTTCACCCCAAAAGGTTTCCATTTTGGGAGGAGCTGGACTACGACGTCGTCGTGTAGCTGGACTACGATGTCGTCGTGTGGGAGCTCGCCTGGAATATTCTTCGATGGCCCGATCAGAGTCTTCAGAATCACTATCCAAGTGACGGTCTCGTCTTGCATAATGATCCCTGCCATGTCCATAGCTGGTCCTATGTCGACTTCCACGATGGTTTTCTAGTGAATCCCTTTCCCCGCCAGAAGCTCACTGATAACCTTTACTATGGTAACGGCCCTCAGTGGAATTCTCAAAATCGGGCAAAGGCTCATGGTCTCGCCTATAGAAAGACCGGGAGTTGTTGTCCACTCGTGCACAGACACGGTCGACTTTAGAAGTGTTGAATGATTGTTGGGCAAACTGCGTGGTGTCGGGAACTTCCGGTTCAGCAGCAGTCTGCCCAAATTGGTTACGCATCACAAGTCCAAGTGCAGTGACAAGGTCAGCAACATTATGGAATGCGCTTGGTTGTTCATTAACCCTGTCGTGCTCCCGAACTAATGCCTGGGCATTAGTACGAGGATGAACAACACCAGAGGAATCATTACTGCCATGTGGTAGTGACCCCTCACTGTGACCAGTACCCGCATTACCTATTTGGTCCACCTCTGCTGCAGGTCGTTGTTCTGCGTGGTGTCGGGAACTTCCGGTTCAGCAGCAGTCTGCCCAAATTGGTTACGCATCACAAGTCCAAGTGCAGTGACAAGGTCAGCAACATTATGGAATGCGATTGGTTGTTCATTAACCCTGTGGTGAAAAGCCGTCATAGTTTGCCGTAATAACTCCATGTCGCGTTGTAGGTTATTAAATCTTTGATCTACAACTTCTTCCCTCATGCGAGAGGCTTCAACAGACCCCCTTAACTATGTATTCACCACTTGCTCCACATCTTCACTATTTAAATCTGAAAAAATAATCCCAGTGGCCTTACCATTCTTATGCATATCCAAGAAAAGCTCGGCAGGGAGGGTGGAAACATCTACGATTTCCTTAATTGGTATCCTACGACCATCACACTGAAGTTTCTTCAACCCCTTAGCCCTTCCCTCCCCAACACCTCGGATTTGCATTAACTCTTCTAAGGAAGCCCTACTGAAATCAATGGGTGTGAAGTTACATGCCATATTGTTGTAAATTATTAGCATGCAAAACAAACAAATGAAAAACACAAATAAGGTGATATATGGGTTAGGCTCAATGACATTCATCAAACATGACTAGGTTAGTTCCTAACAAGTCAAGACAACAAACTACTAGTTGACAGCATTCACTTTTTTTTTTAAATCGGTCACTTTTAACCGATACTGTTTTTGTGTCAACACTCAATCGCACAAACATGCACAATCTCATACACAATACTGCAGAAATTTCAACAATATCGAAGTATTATCCAATTTCAAGATTATCCAAGCTGATTGGTCAAATAAAATAACTTGTGTGTATGTGCGTGTATAGGCTATACCCAATACAAAAAAAATAAAATAAAATAAAAAATAAAATAATTTTTTTTCTTGTGTGTGCGTGTGTATATACCCGACCCGGATAAAAATTTACAAGTTAGATATTTCCCAAATGTACAAGATCCTGAATATGTTTTGATATAGATATTGGCCTCAGAAAACCAAACAATGGCACAACATCAACAAGGACTAATATCCTGTCAGATGTTAAATCATCATAGGCCACGACTGAGCCTACCGGAAATTTAGCAAACCGTGAAAGACAAGTAAAATATTATCCAAAATGTGTTTGACTTGTATTGTTATCTCTACTAATTAGGTGTACTACATGAATAGTACACCAATAGATAACAGTGTGAGAAATACCCAAAAAGATAAATTTGAATTTCAATATTAAGTCAGGATGGAAATATAAATTCAAATCTCAGATGATTGAAACAATTGTATGTATCAATAGATGGCCAATTATCAATCGAGTAGCATCCTGAACAATGGATTCAGCATGCAAAGAAAATGGAAATGAACAAACTCCTCACCATGCACCAAAACAATCAACCGTTAATGTTGGAACAGGTGAAGGGTTAATTCATCCTTGTTGACTCTATATGGTACCGTATATAGATAGCGGATGTTAGCGGAAACAACTGTCCAAGCGAAAGGAAATACAAAAAAAAATAAAACAAAATAATAATAAATGACGTAATAATAATTTTTTTTTTTTTTTCAATTCTCCTTGCCTGCTTATCGATACAAAGTTCAGGCAGAATAATTCACAGATCTAGTATAGTTCAAATAAAACAAATTTAGAACTCCCAAATAATCAAACCATCTATACAGGGTTCAGTATATTCTATACTATATAAACATCTCAAAAGTGAACGCCAAAGGTACAACCCGCGAAGAATATTTCAGAAAATTTCCGCAAAAATCATGTCCCGAAACAACAACATGTGTTACAAGTCAATGTTTGTTTAAACGAACATAGATTCGTCCAAACGTTTGGTTGTACATGTACACGACAAATTATTTCAGAACACAATTTAGGTTAGAACAATTATTTATACTACGTTTAAACTTCACAATAAACGGCAAGAAAATATACAACAAAAGGACAAATATAGGGAGATACAAATGAAACCACGCTCCCCGCTGAGTCCCGTGAACGGGACCAGCCCGGCTATTCAAGAAGCCAATTTGTTTACATGACTTCTACCGAAAATAAAACAAGAATTTGGAGAGTTGTTTCAACCAAAATCAGCGGACAACACGGCTTAATTTATCATCTGGTCTAACAGACCTAAATTCACCACGGAACTTTATATGAATGTACAAAAATCCGTACTGATTTAGCCTGACACAACCGGCTAAATTTTCCCGAACTTTTTCAAACACAAAATGGTGCCTCGAAAAGTCACAAAACGTAGATTCATTTCGCTCACTTCTGACACCAATTGAAGAAGTTTTCCTAACCTTATTTTAGGAATACTCCTCAAGTTTGAGTAAGCAGATTCTTACCCTGAATAATACGCTTCAAAGTCTTGAGAACATCAAGCAAGCCAACTAGGAAAACACGTCTTCTTCTGGTAAGCTCAGTCAATCTAATTCGTATTTCCTTCGTGCCCACAACACTGGCCGAATAGTGCGCAGGCGCTTAGTGCAAGAGTGGACGAGTCTACTTTCCATATATAGGTAGAACAAGGCCAGTTCACACATGACAACCGAAAGCGGTCTAACAAGTATATTTCATACATACACCCGGGGGTGTCACTACAACAATGTCCAGTCCTTTATCTAAGTAGTTGAGTTTCAAGAAAAGCCGATCTTGAGATGTTTCGATTATGTTCACTGGACGATGCAACCGAAAATACGCTATATCTTGACATACTTTAATGATTTTTGATGGTATTATATTTCCTGAAGACGCAGATTGTTGTATATCTCTGGCTATTTGATCTAAAGCTCTCAGAGGTAACGCATACAGAACTGTACGTAAGCTATGTATACTATTGGGTGTGTTAGTTAAAACCACTAAGTAATTTAAAGTGGTATGATCGTGAATCATCGAACTATTAAACTTTCGCCAACCATGGCTGCGATGTCTCCGTTGATGGAGTTTAAATAGTTGGGTAATGTTGGATATATTTGAACGGCGGTTTGTAGCATTGCCGAACCCACTGACATTATCATTTAAACCAAACGGAAACACTGACCCAAGTTCTAGCATCCAGAATAATTCCCGCTCTCGGATTTTTCTCTCAAATCCAAAAGGGGAATCCTTAGTAGATGGATAGACGACGTCTATGATCTGAATACTAAAGTTATCCCAGCCGTGGTCGGGTCCAGAAAAATGCCTACCTATAAGCAATTGCTTTTTCCTAACGGATTTTCTGTGACCGTTCACCCTAAGATGGAGTCTTTGGGTGGTCTTGCCAACATACTGTTGACCACACTTCTGACAGGAAACTAAATAAATACAGTTTGTAGTAGAACAACTAAGATCAACATACGAGTTAACAGAATATGAGTTACCAGTTAACGCGGAACTAAATGAAGCTGAAGTATTAAAGAGTGGACACGTGAGACATCCACGATATCCACACTTAGAAATTTTGAAATTATTACATGTAGAATTCGGTGCTAAACAATCATCAAGCGCAATATTACAAGGTTTGATGTCGTGGCCTGTACAGAAATATATCTGTCATCTGGATTGAAAAAGGTCTTAGTGCATTTCGAACTATTAGAGACTCGGCCGAGAAACCTGCACTAAGGTTCCTCGGGTCTGTCTTCATATTTTTTCTTATAGTTGTGTTCATTATGAGTGTTGGGTGTGCAGGGGACCATGGTATTAAGATACATTTTACGACAAGAAACACTACGAAATCTAGATACAAGGCAAATAATCACTGTTATGAAAGAACAGAAATTAATTCGAGGAAAGATATATCAGAAGCTTGTGAAGTTTCCAGACTAATCCAATTTACGCCATCCGTGCATGTGTCTGTGCATGTAACAACCTAGGGATATTTGAATGAATGGGAACAGAAAAAATATCAACTAGACAAGAGCAGCTCTAAAATTATTTTGGGATTTAATATTTTTCAAATTCAGTCCAATTAACCGTAACAAAGGAACATTGACAAACTGACATAGCAAAATCATGCAAACTACCTGTATGGTTCTCTCGGACAGCCTTGACCAATGAAATCATATCTTCACACAGTAATTAGGAACTAGGAGATATAAGGTGTGGAAATTTATCAGTTAATTGCCGATGGACGGTGGTTCTCTCTGGGTACTCCGGTTTTCTCCACCAACCAAACTGACTGTCACCATTTGAGTGAAACAACCTTGAGTGTGACATTAAGCCAAATCCCCCGCCCCCTTCTAATGCACATCTCCGGTAGTATTCAACTCATGAGAAACCCCCCAGGCCGATTTTGATGTAGGGGATTTTTTTTTATATATCCGATGATCTACGTGTTTCGAATGTCTGAACTGACTTCTGACTGGGTACTAATTGTGACCCCCCTATTGGCTGACCTACATTGTACATCTGTTCTCTTATGAATACGACTAAAGTCAGGCGCTTTCAACAACCGACCAATTCAAAGACCGTTCCTACTCATTCACAGGAGTTAAGCAACGTTGAGCTCGGTCAAAACCGGGTGACCGGGTGCGGTAATGGCTGGGCTGATAAATATCCAGGATAATAGGAACTGTGAGCAATCGCGTGTTTTGGAACATGTAAGCGCAATCGTGATATGCCTGAAAAAAATGTTGAAAACGAAGTTAAATCCTACTCACTCACTTACTCACTCATTCACCAAATGCTATATCGACGATCTTCTCGCTGTGGATAGTCGTTATATAAATGACGCAATGCAGGATATATATCTACCTTCACTAAATTTGAAGGAAATATAGCCCTAGCAGCACTTCATATTTAGATCTATATCTTTATAAAAATGAAGCGGGCCTTCTAGCACGTCGACATTTCGACGATAGGGATGAATGTACATTCGACATCCCGTCCTAGACAGCAATATGGCAGTGGGACCTGCATATGGCGTATACATATCTCGCTTAGTAGCATTTGCGAGAATCTGTGTTAAATGTGTCGATTTTAATCAACGTCACAAAACGTTATTGCATAGACTTATAGAACAGGGCTATACCACCAAGCGCTCACAGTTTTCCAATTTCGCGATACATAGCTCATGCTGATAGCAAAATACAAGCGTAGTGTGCAAGATCGTTAGCGCTACGGTTCGTAAATTGTGTCTAATTCCGCTCAACCCGGGGCTAGGGGCCGTATGAAGACATGTATTTCATGATCCTCATGGTGCTCATATGAACAGACACAATCAAAGCGAGACTGAGTTACATCATTCTCTAGATGATGACTTTACAAGGAATATCATATGGATTAAGAATACTGATCCGCGATAGAGATTTGATATTTTTGGAACATCATGATGTCTCGCCGGTATCATTGAAAACTGTTGACCGGTTCTGTCTTGCAGGATGTTTTTTATGTATACTATGGCTTTTATTTTTCAATTTGATGATAATGCTGTTATACGGAATACGAAATAGATATTCGGATTATAGACGCGGAAATTCTTTACTGAACGACGGCTGAATAATGAATGATGAACCAGACTCTTGTAATTCGGCGAATTCTTGTCATTGCGGGCTGATTGGGAATATTTGTTCCGTAAATTATCAAACCAAACAACTATCTTTTTTAAAACGGCGAACACGGCTGCTATATACAAATCGAACACCGCGATGAAGAACACATTCTTTTCAGAGCCGAAAATAACTCCGTTACGAAGACCTCTATAATTTTTTATAATAGTCGATCGTTTATCAGTATTCTTAATCCATGATATTCGTTGTGAAGTCATCTAGAGAATGATGTATCTCAGTCACGCTTTGATTACTGTCCATATGAGCACCATGAGGATCTTGAAGTACATAGGTTCATACGGTCCCTAGCTTCGGGTTAAGCGGAATTAGACACAAGGTACGAAACGTAACGCCATAGATCTTGCACGCTACGCTCGTATTTTGCTATCAGCAAGCGATATGTATCGGCAAATTTGAGCGGATGCGCTTGGTGGTGTAGCCCTGTTTTATAAGTTTCTACAACAATGTTTTGTGACATTGATTAAAACATAGGATCTAGCAAATGCTACTAGGCGAGATATGCATACGCCATATGCAGGTCCCACTGGAATATTACTGTCTAGAAAGGGATAGTTTACGATGTCGAAATTGTAATCATCTCGGTTGTCATAAAGTCGACGAGAGAGAAGGCCCGCTTTGTTTTTATAGAGATATAGGCCTAAAAATGATGTGCCTGTAGGGCTGTAGTTTCCTTCAAATGCACTGAAGGTGGATATATACCCTTCGTCTATATAGCGTTTGGTGAATGAGAAGGAACGGGCTTTGAATGGATTGGTTTTTAAAAGTGCCTAAATATAGTCATCTTCATAAGAGAACAGATATTGGTCAGCCAAGATGGGTGCACAATTAGTACCCAATGAAATACCTATATGCCGTTGATATATTGTGCTGCCAAATTTCACATAGATATGTTTAATGAGAAATTCAAGTTTCTCTGTAAACATAGAAACATCCCATGAATGATATCTCTTGTATGTAGTAGAGCGGAAGAATTCTTTATGGCTTTCGACATTAATATATTTACCATCAGTTTTCTTGAACACATATACTATTATTGAACGTAGACGGTCAATAAGGTCCTGATGAGGGATTGTAGTATAGAGAGTCGAGAAATCCCATGTGGATGCATGTTTGTACGGATGTGACCTTTAGCATCAAGTTCTTCCGTAAGATATTTTGAGTTTTTCAATATCCACATACATTCAACACCAGAGTTCTTAGAAATAGTGGCGCAATACCTTTTCCAAAATGCTTCTACCTCCTGAAGGGCCCTCGTCAAGGGTTGAAAGAAGCTTGGTGGTGCAGCTTCTAGAACCAGCTATGAATCTAGATTTTGGGAGTCCAGTGTACTTTTGGTATGTCGTTATGATTGGCTGGAAGACAAATACCTCTTTCTCTGAGAAAGTAAATTCCAGAGTAAATGCAGTTTGGGAGCGAGTAGACGTATTTGGTGATATGTTTATTCTCAATTCTTTAACCAGCATCTGAATCCGGTATATTATTTGGAGCTTTGTCTGCTGAGACTATGACGAATTTATTCTGGAGATTTGCAAGAACTTCTTGTGAATGGGGCTTTTGCGCTATAGCCAAAGCCGGCCTCGGACGCAAGGTGGAACTGGCCCCCGCTGCACTCCGGTCTGTTCTGGTTAGGCTGTCAGCTAAACTGAACATGTGTAGGAGGGAACGCGGGTATTGTATTTCGCCTCGTTTCGTCAGATTTTGGTAGTTTAGGTAAGTATAGTCATAAAGTCTTATTTTTACTCGTTTGCACAAGCATAATAAGAGCCGCTTTGTCAACAAATTGGGCAATCAAAGGTCACCGTTGTTGTTGTTATAAAACATGATGGGTGGCCGACAGTTCAGCCTGATTAAACCACACTCCACTAAAAACAATCAGCTCAAAATGACCCCATATGATAAACTATAAAGTCACGGAGTTTCAGCTCTCCGTTTTTTGTCGTTCCGGAGATAGCGCAGAAAGTTTGGTAGCGGGTCCATTTCGCCCCCCCCCCCTCCCCCAGGTCAGGGAGGGTTAAGGAAGTTTCTACGATCCTCAAATGTCCTTGAGCGGAAGCCTCGACACTGGTTCAGACTGTGGTTCGTCTTGTGTACGGGACACTTGGAGTTGACTTTGTTGTCGTCGTCCTTTGTCTCATGGCTGCTATCCATGTTCTTATCAGAAAAGCTGATTTTGCTGTTACTTTGCGTTGTCCATGGTTTATCCTTTTTAGGATTGATGGATGCTGTATATTCATGTGCAAAGCTTGGGTCATTCCTGATTTGGTTCAGTTCCCTTATGAACTCTGTGAAGACCCGAAATGGCGGGAAAGGAACTTTGTGCTGTTTCTTGTATTTGGCGGCATGGTTGGCCCATTTTCCCTGCATGTTGTATGGCAGTTTGCTTACTATTGGTAACACATCTGACGATGAATCAAAGTATCCGAGGAGAGTTTGATATTTGGGATCTTCTTTGATTGACTCTATCTCACACAGAATGTCAGAGAGTTCATACAGTTTCTTGTTGTCCTTATTCGTGACTCGTGGGAAGGTATCAAGCTTGGCCTTCAAAGCTGCCTCTACCATTTCCGGACACCCGTGCCGTTCTTCGAGTCTCTCCCTTATTCTCTGAAGGCCCTTAATGGGATTGCTGACGTTTGCTGATCTTAGGCTAATCGCATGCCTCTTTGACTCTGGACCAAGCCACTTGACTAATAAATCTAGCTCTTCATTTGCTGTAGCCCCAAGTTCACGCATGATGCTTGTATACTTTCCATATAGCAAAGGTTTCTGGTTTATCATTGAAGCTGGTGAGGCGTGTCAACGAAGCTGGTGAGGCGTGTCAACAACACATCTTTTTTGAGGAGAAATTGCGTGAATTCACTTGTGATGGATGGATGGTAATTGTCATGTGGCTTCGGATATCCTTGGTAGTCAGCTTCGTACGTCAGGCGAATGTATGGCGATACACTGTGATTGAGAGTTACTTCGCGTCTCAGCGCTTGGGGCGTTGAGACAACATTGAGAAGAGTATGTCCCATTGGACACTGACAAGCTTGGCTCTGGGCGCATCGATTCTATGACATGGGGGCGTGGCTCTGCTTTTGGCATACTGCTCGTGTGTATTTTGTCAGTTTGCTTACTGTGAGTGGATTGTTCATCTATGTTACTGCCAAGGCAATCATCCACCGTTCTGAAATCCAGTGGCATTGAAGTTTGTTGCTGTGGACCTTGTTGTGAACTGTGTTGTTCAACGTATCTTTCTGTGCGTACTATAGGCGACTCAAAAAGTAAGTTAATGTTAAACTGCGTGCCACTTTCCCCATCAATTACACTGTTAAAACTGTAGGCCTTGTACTTCGGCCTGTGTCTCAGCGACCTCCCTTTGTGATTGAAGCAGCTCTAAATCAGCATTTATTTCAGCTTGAATACGTGCAGTTTCGGCAGCAGATACTTGCTGTTTTTCTGCAATTAAGGCCTGTTGTTTACGGAGTTGTGCCTCCTGGATGGCATACTGTAACTTGGCTTTAGCTGCTTCAGCCTTAGCACGTTTGCGAACCAAGATTGAGCTTATATTAGAATGACCAGTAGCTGAAGAATGATTTGATGAGTTGGATTTGACATTTTCGTGATGGGGTAAACTTCCACTATTTGATTCGTGCTCTGTCATGATGTAGGTCTTTGTAGACAGTTTATTTTGAAGCTTGAAAGTTCTGAATAAAATTGTTCAATTATATTTTGAAAACGAATTGTCCAGGTTACTTTGTGCATAAATGTTCATGACAAACTATAAACAATTCTGTTGATGAGCCGTTATACGCTGTAGACGTTCTTGTCTGTGACGTCGGAACGTAGACCTTTCTCGTACAATGAGCTGTGTCGTAGTGACGGCTTGAATGAGGTTGATTGCTGATAATCTCCACTACAATTAGCTGGTCGACAGTCTTTTACTGTTCTGCCTCTCCTATCCTGAGACGGATTGCAGACAGCTAACCTACACCGCAGTTTGAATAATCCATACGTAACGCCGGAGAATTAACTTGTGAATGATTGTGTATTCTGGGTGGAAAGCGGTAAAAGCTGAAATAAACAAAAAAAGGCAATTGTTCAGGTCACTGCATGCAAAAGTGAAAGGCAAAATAATAATGGTACATGGGAGACAACTCCTCGGGGGAACTCCTAAAGTCTGCAAAAGTAGGCTCCCTTGGAGTGATTGACCCGACCTCGTGACAGTATTATGGATTAAGAATACTGAACAGCGATACGGATTTGATATTTTTGGAACATCATGATGTCTTGCCGGCATCATTGAAAACTGTTGGCCGCTTCTCTCTTGCAGGAAACAAGCCTATGTTTATGTATACTATGATTGTCTTTTTGAATTTGGTGCTAATACTGTTATATGGAATATGGAATAGGTCTTTGGATTATGGACGCGGATATTCTCTAATGGACGACGGCTGGATTATGAATGACGGACTAGACGCTTGTAATTCGACTATTGGGGACATCAAATATGGGAATATCTACGCCAAATTTACTTTGAAATAAAGAAATATGTATGGTGTTAAGGTTCATAAAAAATAATGGCATAAGGCCGTAGATAGAGGCACGCCCAGGGTGTAACTTGCACACATACAAATTCTGGACATAACAGACGTTGTTGTTGTTATGCAAAAGTTTATGAAAGTTTTTTCATCAGTTTGGTAAGTCATTAAAAGTCATTTCACAGAGTCTTAACACAGTTCAGACTTTCAATAGAAATGCACGTCAGTTACACTGTGGTCAGCTACAAACTCGCAAGTGAGCAGGAAATGATCATAATTCACACCGGGTGAGGCAACCTCGTGGATCGAAGGCAAACAGGGGAGAAGCCCGATCTCTTCTCCCTAGGCAGGAGAGTTCCGCGATATGAATATTCATGGCTATGTCATATATACGGGGAAAGACAGCATACTTGTGTTAGCATTTGTCACTGTGCCACATGTCAGCATATATGATTTTACGCGTGTACATCATTTATTCTCCCACATGAGTTTCATGGATCTTAGTGATTTTCATCTCTGTGAGTTTATGTGATTTTATACAACTGCTTTATACAACTGCTTATACATTTACTTCATTTAATTTATATACCTTTACGATTGTTACTTATTGTTGTTATGGGAGCTACCTTATATATATAGGTATTGATCACATCTGCGACAACCCCGACATTCATTTTCAATTTCCAGAAAATAAATAAAAACTACAACTGACTTTTTTTAAAAAAAATTATTCAATCAACTTCGACACTAGTCTGGAAGAGATCGCACAGGTGACTAGCACCTATAGTTAAGCAATCTTCCACACACACGCACACACGCACATATTAACAGTCATAATATACGTACATAAGAAATAATACAATCAAGTATTATAAATATATAAGATATTAAAGAGTTGATTCTAAAAGACCGTCAAAAAATAAAAAAAATGAGTGAATTAAGAAAAATATGCACGTGAAGCTAAATGAGTCGGCGTCGCGTACAATGGCATTTGCTAACCCATGTACAGGGGTTGTCTGATACAAATTTGTTTCTTAAAAAAGCTGAGTAGTATCTCATCAAGTTAGCTTTATGCGACTCACTACTAAAAGACAAAAGGTCACGTAATGAATTTACATTGCGCAGATAAAAGATTCTGTTAAAATAAGAATGCCGGAAATTTTCAGTTTTAAATTTGGGCATTTTAGTACATTCTCTGGAGCTTTGAATGATACAAATTGATTCACATCTAAGTCATAATCACCGCGAGAACATTTAAATAAATATACACAATCCATAATTTCTCTTCTATAACTTATGGCAGTAAGTTTAGTTTAATTAGACGCGATTTGTAATCCTCGTCCTGGCATTCCCGGTAACCTAGAATATATTTCGTCGCTCTCCTTTGTACTCCTTCTAAATGGAGAAACTTATTTGAGCTTTATGGAGAAGTTTGTGAAAATTTATCCTTGCTACCTTTGCTAATAACTGTATTCGTCACACATATCTGATTTTTCAGATTCTTATAATATGCCTTTCAAACAAATTAGGGAGCCTCATTTTTTTTAAATTTCGTACTGGATGTGATTCTATGATAGCTTAAATTTCATGCCTTTTCGCTCAGTAAGATAGAATAGCAGACTTTATCGCCAAATGACAGATAAATATGCGTGATTCACGACAATGCTCGCTGACTAGTCTAGTCGTAAGCGAGTGACATCAGGCGTCTTTCTGATTTGTGTTTTCTTCTATAGTACTGTCGTTTAGGATAATTATATTTTATGAACCTTGCCTTACCTGACTCCTTCTGCCTGACGTAATATTGGACTGGTGTAACTGGACAAATGACCGGTAAGAGTAATTATAATGATCATTTTCTTTACTCCTGGGGCCAGAGAGTTGAAGCTTCGCACACTATATCATTGAAAAAAACCTCACCGGACATGTTATCGTACGTAATATAGGAAGTAAACGTCCGGCTCCTATCTAATAACATAGCCAGGACATCTCATTTGCACATTAGGAAGAAAACACCATGCAGGTAGAAGATTGCTTTTCCTGTAATATTTTTTCCAAGAATCTGTGCTGGGATTCTGTATATAATGACATCACATTGGCTTCTCTTGGGGTTGACCGAAGCACTCCTTTGCAGTGTCAGCTGACAAAAAATGGGCAAATTTGTTTCAACTTTTTACATAAAAGAAATAACCACTTGATGTAATTGTGGCTATGAGTCTATTCGGAATTATTTTAATGTTTATGTCGTATATCAGCATTTAATGTATCTCGGAATTATTACCCTGATTTTGCCACTATAAAACACATACATTTGTTATATAATAGAATGCTATTACTAACCCGATCTGACCTGGGGTTTTTGGGATCTTTCCAGGCCTTGGGGAGCCGAAATGTTCCCCCTAATTATTTTTCTTATCCCTAGCGCTAGGGAGCTGAAACTTACCACACTATACACCTGGGTCAAGTCCTACCAGAGAATGTAAAAAAATCCAAGATGGCCGCTCTGATGACGTCACAGTGACGTCATTTTCATAAACGACATTTTTGGTCGATTTTTTTATTTATGCAATTTCTCCGCAAAAGCTGCATGATAAATTAGTAAATATGATGTAATGTAAAATGAAATAGGTTTTGCCCACTTTTCATCGCGGAAAAGCAGAAATTTTGAAGAAATATGACGACAACATCACTTTTCTGGTACCCCACGTGGCCGCCATCTTGAATTTACCGATGATCCTCTGTTTGGGTGGTTATGCAAATAGACTCAAAATGACCCCAATATGAAAAACTATAAAGTTACGGTGTTTCAGCTCCGCATTTTTGTCGTTCCGGAGATAGCGCAGAAAGTTTGGTGGCGGGGGGGGATTTTGCTCTCCCCCCCCCAGGCCAGGTACCGATACCGATACCGGCTTCGTGATCGTTTGAAGGTCTCATTAACATAGAAATAACAAGGTTGATATCAGTAAGCCCGCTGATCAGGAGAGGCGGGCGATCTATGGTGTCCGCCTATTTTGCGGATAAAACACGTTTTGCAAGAGTAGAGAACTGCTGCCATACTATTATGCCAATCAATATAAAATAATTGGGCACAGATATTCGATCAAATATTCGAACAACAGTGCACCGTAGGAACGGAAACAGGAGAATTCTCCTCGGTTTTCGATTGTTTTTACATTGCCTACTACATTAGGCCCAATAGGCGAAAACAGCTGCGTGATAGGATTACTCAAGAGAAGCCGGTGGATTGAAATCCAAGTCGAGATCTGGCACTTGACAGCGCGATATTATTTCTTGAGACAGGGCAAGTAGAATCAAGCAGTCGGAAATTGGCGCATGATACATGATATTCTTGTTGCTTGCAACACAGCTGAAATCGTATCTTCGATTATCATTTTTCCTTGGATCTGGAACATGCAGCTGAAGAACTATGACGATTTTAATCGACGCCACAAAACATTATTGCAGAAACTTATTCAGAACTATACCACCAAGCGCCTCCACACAAAGTTTCTCAAACTTGACGATACATATCGCATGCTAATACCAAAAATACGAACGTAACGTGCAAGGTTTATGGCGTCACGTTTTGTAAATTGTGCCTAATTTCGTTTAACCTTGGGTTAGGTGAAGTATGTTCCTCATATGAACAGTCACAATTAAAGCGTGACTGAGATACATCATTCTCTAGATAATGATTTTACGAAAATCATATGGATTAATAATACCGATCAGCGATGGGAATTTGATGTTTATGGCATCATTGAAAACTGTTGACCGCTTCTTTCTCGCAGGGAACTAGGCAATGTTTATGTAAACTATGATTATGGTTCTGATTTTTTTTTGATTTGGTGCTGATGTCCTTATATGGAATATGGAATAGGTCTTTGAATTATGGGCGCGGAAATTATTTGATGGACGAGAGCTGAATATTGAATGACGGACTAGACGCTTATAAAGGAGTATCTCTACACTATGAGCCTTGTCAGATCACAATGCCTTGCTGACACGTTGACAACGCCTGCGTTTTCTGCGCCACCAATTCAAGACACAAAATGTCTGCATTCGCATTGATACTGATACACACACACGATGTAAAGCTTACACCATCTGTGCTTGCATCAACAGCTACGCCACCGCATCGGACGAAGTAGATGCCAAAACCAACCCTGTCTCCGACTACGTTATCACTGGCGTCTGCAGCCTTCTCCTGATTTGCTCGCCATCATGTAAGTACTAGTACGTTGATTAAACTCATCAATATTTTCAGCTATTTCCTGGTATTCAGCTGTAGTGATACAGCTACTTTCATTCATCTGTCTTGCCGTCTTTCCATCCGTTCCACCAATGTTGTGAACGCGATATATTGAGTAAACAATCAACCGATCGACTTCAAACTTGGGGACTCTCTTCTAAGGGTGCAGTCTACACTTGCCACGGTTTCGCACAAAGTGGCCCATCCATAATTTGATAAAAAAGGTCGCCCGTTTTTGACAGCATGGTAATTCTTCTTCCCTTTCTACTAACTGATATCTAAAGTATCAACCTGTTGGACGTACCTATTTCTCTAAACAAGGATATAACAAATGCTTGTTGATCGCACTTACGCGCGCCACTGCAGTATTCATCGTGCCCGGAATTGAATATTTGGCAGGCTAAAATTCGGGGAGCGAAAATGATGATTCCTTTATGGCGATAACATTTTACAAAAACAAGTAGGTCGAACCCCTTTTTCGCCATTTTAAAATGCCCGTTGAACGGAAAACACTTTAACATGAATAAAAGGAAAAACATTTCACACGCTGTTTCAGGGTCTTGGGACGAATCTGTACATTTTCATACATTTCATGAAGTTTTTCAGAAAAGTTAAAGAAGGTTTAAGAAGGATTACACGTATTTCCTTTTCAATTTCAATAGCTGACTTGTCTCCTCAAATAATGGCATGAGTATGCCCATTTAGAAAATATATACTTTTACGGGTTTTCTGTTAAAGATTTTACATCTATATATGACCGAATACCGGAACCCATGCATGTTTTTAGCCGCATATCATATAGGTGTGGACTACACCCTAAGATCAGCGAGATGGTAGTTAGTATTGATTTTCACCGAGCTGCGTAATCCAAGATGGCGGTCATCTTGGATGTTTCTTCAAAACCAAAGGCAACTCCCAGCAACATTTGCCACACAAAATATAGTTTATTGTGAAACTACTGGATGTTAATATATATACTTCCTGTATATACTCCTTGACGGGGGAACTGCTAGCTACTCAGCTTGACAAATTGAAAAAAAAAATTATAATTTCAAATTTGATTATTTGCAGTACTAGTAATTAAAACTTTTCTATAGAATGTGCATTTCAGGTTTCTATCTTTTCATTGCAGATGCTGTACGTTGATTTTAAGTTCTTATCCCAAGTCGTAAAAAGTGGTGCTTGGGACGGGATTGACTAATTGGTTCAAAGTTGGCTGAACAACGTTGGCCCAACGGTATCTGGCCAAGCGTTGGCCGTGGCTGACCAACGTTGGCCCACCGAGCAAAAACCGGTTGGCCCAACTTTGTCGCCAATGTTGGCCAAGCTGAAATGATGACCCTTGACCAACGTTGACCTGAGCTTTTAATGCAGCTGTTCATGTGGAGACTATGAAGTATCCACGCGTCCCCTAGCACCGGCTTAAGCGGAATTAGATACGCTAGATTGGGAGCTGTGATGACATATCAGCTCAAACAACTCATCTGATGTTAATGGATGAGCATCGTGGACGTCGGATGGAGTAAACGCCTCAACATGGGGCAAACCTGGTAAATGCAAGAACACCCAGGGAAACTAACCTGTAATGCCCGACGTCATACGGCTTATGTAACTGCATTTTCAGACGGACCTCGACACTGAGCCTTGAACAATGCTCATTGACATATTTGCGATTACACAGCCATAACTGGAAAACTGTTGGTAATAATAACTCGAAATTTGCATATAAATGTGTCAGGTAAACACTAGAACCCACGAAAATAGATAAGAAAAAAAATGAAAGATAATTAGCGTTTAGAAGGTATATATGTGTGTTTGCTTATGCAATTTCAAGATTGTAACAATAATAGTTTTGGTGATATTGAACAGAAAATCATGTTTCCCACTTTCTGCCTGCTATTTACCCATTATCTCTCGCCTAAAATGCTTTTGGGACTCAATGAATGTAAAGTGGTAGTTGATTTCAACCATCCAATTGGAAAGCGACATACTTACCTGAATGAATTCAATACAACTCAACAATTTTCTCAGAATGTACCATGATATCCCACGACACAAAAAATGCCTTGAAATCCCGACGGAATTATCTCAAACGATCAGGCGAAATGGTAGAACTGACCATGGTAGACCAGCTTGCTTCGCTCGCTGTTAGGGAAAACCCATTGGTGACGTCACAAATCTATGGATGGCAGATTGAATGTGGAAGCGTACAAGTAAACTTGCCATCGTGTAAATTAAAACAATAAAAAGTTTTTAAAAAAATGTAATAATAAGAATTATTATTTTAAACATATAACTTTATTTGTGGTTCACAACGTTTATACATATTACATCCAAGGTACCCGTGTTACGAAAATATGGGGTTGTTCATCAGGCTTATTTACATGTACACACTTCAAATTTTCGCCATTTCAGATATCTGTAGAACAGGCCATGTTTACCAAGCATTACGGACCGCTGATATTTGCACTATATTTCAATTCAAATGAACGACAAAAACAATACGGTTAGGTGATAACTTATTTTGTCGACCAACATCTTTTTAGCGTCTCTAGCGTCAGGCTTCCATTCCATTCCATAATATCGGTCTCGGGCGAAGTGCGCAGTGAGGCGTGAACCACTCTGAATCCCGCATGCAGATTTCTGAATGGTCGATTTTCGTTTTTGTTCTATGCTACATCATGCTACAGATATATTCAGGTAAAAATCCTGAACTGATGAGGTTGCATATCCACAACTCAATTGCAGGGATTTTGGTTGATATTCATGGCTGATTACTTGAATTTCGGGAAAAAGATCCCTGAATGAGAGGATTTTCCCTGAAATTCAAGCAAATCTATCCCCCTGATTAGTAAGTTAGCTTTAATTCATGGTATATATACCTAATTTCATGAAATTATCCTTAGATTTCAGGTAAAATCCCTGAAATTGAGTTGTGGATGTGAAAACTGATCTGTTCAGGATTATTCCCTGAATATTTCTGAGGGTGTATGAATAAAAATACGCTACCATGTACAGAAAGGACCTTTATCCTTAGCATGATGGATATTTTCACAACTTTGAAATGAAAATATGTCAGATATCGCTTGTTAGAGATATTGCTCCACGTTGGAGTAAAGAATCCGACTAGTCAGAAATGCATAGGCGAAGTCCAGATCTGGTGACACTTTACTGCTTACTCCATCTGAGAGCGACACAGAGAAGCCTCCATTGTGTTGCCCTCTAATCGATCCGTTGCGATATATGCTGGCCGTGACAATGGTTACATTCAATACGTACAGCCTATTGTTTTGAAATGTTTGGAATGGTAATGAATAGGTGCTACCATCACGACAGAAAAGGCCAGATTGTTTAATTGTCAATATGGAACACATCAACACTATCTGAGATATATGAAATGAGAGCGTATTACTCTAATCTTAGATTTTCCCCCAATCTTATGAAGAAAATGTATGAAATTAAATTTTGTTTGGTAGTTCATCTCAAAGGGCAAGCTATGATTTTTATGTTGAGCTCCAGAAATCCTGATTTGAAGGCGCCAGATTCCAAAACAACAAATATGGCGTATAGAGAGTCAGTGTCCAGAGAACCTTTAACATTACGTACACTTAAAAAGTGTCATATTCCACTGAACTCTCCCAAGTAAAAATTTACATGAATACAGAAATTCGGGGAAAAGATCCCAATGCATAAGAATGTTCTACTTTCTCTCTCTCACTCTCCACTTTCTACGAAGTGGGACCCACCCGACTTCACAATACGAGGGTCACATTAGAGTTATTTTTTCCTGTTTTACTAACCTCCTTTTGGACATAATCGTTTTTTTCTTTCGAGTGAACATGTGTGAATTGCTGGCCGAGCCCGCCTGGGCAAATATATAATATTGCAGTTTGAACGTTACGTTTGATGGGCACAAAAATAAAGACTTAATACTGGAGACAACAGTTTACAGTAACTGAGTATTTCACTTTTTCCCACCAATTTTGGCTGACCGGTGAATATCGAAACACGCGAATATTTATGCTAACAAATTCGTTTCGTACTTTTCGTCTGATGATTGCGACATCTTTTAATAGATTTTATGACGTTCGTTTCTCAGCAACGGGCACCGCGGCCGTTTGGGCCAGACAAACACACAAATGAACCAACGGAGAAAGTTACAAGAATCATTATACGATTGATTACACCTGTCATAACGTGTTAGATTGGACGAGAGTACTGCGTGTTTCTGCATATTATGATATCTCAGTAGCTAATCAGTACAGCGGGAGTTACCTCACAATGTGGAAAACGTAGAGCACATGACAATACAAACTACAAACCAAACAACTGTTCCGATGTCAAAGCTCTAATCATATTGTGTCGTTCTTCGCTGCTTGTGACATTGCATGGCCCTTTTTGCGTAAAGTATTCAGGCATAGCGCGCGAAATTTCTTACTCATCAGAATATAAACTATAAAATTAACAGCGGCATTGACTGCATCTATCAGAGGATATATGGTGAAAAAGATCACCCACAGATTCTGATAGCGCGCATTGCTGAAATACGTAGGCATAAACCCTTGAAACACAGCGTGTACAAAACCAGGAGAAACACAAACAAGAAAGATGCCTGCGATAGCGATGAGCATGCGGGTTACTTTCAACTCCTCTTTTTGTCTGGCGTCCATGTTGCTCACTGTGGTGGCGGTCATCCGTTTTCGTGCCATGTTTAAGATGACAATGGTACAACAATTCAGGACAAAAACGGTCAAAACGGGAATAAATCTCAAACTTATCAAGATAAACAGCGCATATCCTCGGAAAAAAACTGCGTTCGACAGATACAAATCTGACTTCTCATATATGAGGGAGGTCGTGTTGGCGCTATCTATCGCGACCCCGAACTTATATTTAAATACAGTGGGTAACACGGCGAGTGAGACGAATAAATAAACTCCTACAATGATTTTCATGGGGTAGCGGGTAAAAGGAGACGTTTTGGCCATCAATGGGAATTTCACAGCAATGAATCGCTCAATGGACAGGACCATGGTCAGCAAATTGGAGGTACGCCCGAATAGGATTATGCATGAATAATCTAAGATGGGTGCATGCATTGACATCATCATTCGCAAAAACAATGTTTTGTTGAAATACTCCACCAAATAGAATATCCACTTAACAATGATTGTTATCAAGTAGAACAAATCCGCCACACTTAACCCAGTTAGATAGCAATGAGTAGAGTTGCGCATACTTCTTCTGGTCAGGATATATACGTTGAACACATTGCATACGCACCCGGGTAAGGCAATCAATGGGAAGAGTATTATATTCACAACAAACTGGACAGTGCTTGCAGTTTCTTTAGATTGAGGTATTTCCTCGTTCGCATAGTCGACATACCGCGTGAGATTCAGTGTACCTTGACATTTAGTTTCTGAGACGGACGAGTACGCCAAATCACATTCGGGTTTGTTGTCATATGTCAAATTTCTCATGGAATTTGAATCGAGTCCGACGGCCGATGTGGAGTTAGCTAGAGTGATGAGTTTTTCCTTTGCATCTTCTCGAACAAGGTGATTATAGCTCTGCGGTTTCGTGATATTTTTCCCGGTTGTATGTTGAGTAGATTCGGTGCATGCATCAGATATCTGCTGGACTGTGTAAGCCCCGGAGAGGGCCAGACAAATGAAGAGGATAAACCAGCCCATATTCTTGCGAGAATGTATTTTACTGCAAAAAAGAAAAGACACAAATTATGAATACTACAGACTCGGCTATTAAGCTGACTACCTCGGATAAGTTCGCATTTTAACCTAACCGCGTCTGTGCGACTGCAATATCTCTCTAAATCTGGCCACGTCTGTCAGCTCTCTTAACTGGACCACATCGCTTTGAATACAACCTCTCTCTTAACCTGAACACGTCTGTGCGTTTGAAACGTGTCTTACAAAAGCTGATATATCGGAGAATCATTGGTGCACGCAGATTGAAATAGTTCCGTGGACGTTAGGAACAAAGTG